>JANSTT010018294.1:0-14190 GCA_026745375.1 Platyura marginata
ATATAATGTAAATCTTGCAAATTGTTGCATCCTGGATTCTGTGTATGATATCTGGACATAGCTGTTTCATATCTTTCGTTAATATGAGATAGAAATATCATAATCATAATACAATAAATAATTAATCAAAATCGAATCTCAACTGGTTTATAATTAAATCGATATTGTTCCCTTAACAAACCGCTATAAAGAAACTTTCAAGTTAAAAGCGTGCCAATTTTGTTCTACAGTAAGTTAGAATCTAGTTTCCGAAAAATTATGCATAAGAGGAACCTTAATCTGAAATTAACATTAATACGGTTAAGTGGACGCCATCAAAGCTCTATTAATATTTTTTTTTAAATTTAAACAACAAAAATAGGGTTCCTAATCAAAACATTCATTTTACCCAAATTCTATTTACTAGATAAGGAATTCAGGCCATTAAAAACTTGTCCATACTTGTATTGTCAGATATGAAAAATATTTAATATATATATATATATATATGACTGCTCAATCTGCACCCAAATGACGTATTTTTGTGCTTAATTTATTTTGCACATTTCCAAAACAAAAATTATTATATAGATAGACTAAAAATCAATTTTCACATATAAATAATTGGTAAAATTTTGTTTGTACAGATAATGTCTGATGAAATTTCAAAAGATGTTCCACATGCTCCAGACCATGTGGAGCATAATCAACCAATAATTGAAAAACAATCGATTATTGTAGAAATCAAATCAAATACTGAAGAACAACCGATTGTTGAATGCAGTGACAAAGAAACTCAATTTGTCAGCGAAACGTTACCTAGAAACAATTCCGAACAAAGATTAAGAGATGATTCGACAAAAAACAATTCAACATGTCGAAGAGGACGTAAACGAAAAAATTACTATAACGCCCAAAAGCATGCAAATAACAAAAATAAAAAATGGGGCAAACGATTTAAGCGACAACATAGTAATAATACATCAGATATCGATAATCTACCATCAACCATAAAACACAATAATAATAACAACAGCAACAACAACAACAATCGGAAGAATTCGTATGGATCAAAACATTTAAAATCGATATTCAAAAATATCAGCCATCGAAATCGTGGTTTGTCGAAATTTTTTTTATCAGACAAACGACCCCGGAAAGAGTTAATTATACCACCAACGAAATTTTTGCTTGGCGGCAATATATCCGATCCGCTCAATTTGAATAGTTTACAAGACGAAGCATTGAATGCGTCAATGAATGCAGCAACCCCAAAATCATCACCGATAACAACACCGCCGAAAATTGAAGTGATCATTCCTCCCAACATATATGATCCACTACATTTATTGGATCCGGTTGATTCAATTGAATATGAAAAATTATTAATATCGCCGCTAAAAAGAAAAGTGAAAAATCGTAATCGAAAAAAGAAACCACGCAAACGGCAAGATTCCATAAAGACAATTGTACCACCACCAGCCGATGCTAGTGCCGATGATATTGGTGATTTAGTCATAAATACTGATGATGATGATCCAATAAATGATAAATCTGTTAATGATGATAAAACGTCATCTATATCATCTATAAAGAAACGAGATTCAGCCGAATTTCGCAAAGAAATCTCTTTGACCGACAAAGAAAAATGTCTAAAAGACTTACGATTGGATTTAAGTAGCGAAATTTTAGCGGGTGGAAGAAAACGTAAAATAAGCGAAAGTCAAAGTTGTGGCAAGAATAAATTACGTCGATTGGAATCAATGGATAAAATTGTTAGTCCGGTAATACCACAGCCAGGTGCATGGAAACGACCCCCTTTTGTGTTGCCAATGGGTGCGCCACGTAATCGTCATCGCATTTCATCAACGTCGATAAGTGAAGATACAGCCGGAAGTAGTACCGATACAGTTAAAATCAATGATGAAAATCAAGAAAAAGCTTTACCTGAACCAGCACCTGAAGGCGACGCTACAGTTGAGATTACAACAGTGGCGGAATCCGATTTAAATCTGCCCGTTTTTAAGACGGAAAATGCTAAGTACCAATATGGAAACTATAATCGTTTCTTTGGTTTTCACACATTAGACGAATTTATGGATGTTCGTCTTATGATTTTCAAAAGAAATGCCTACTTGTTCAAAGACAAAGATGTTCTTGATATTGGTTGTAATGCTGGATATATGACTATTGCGGTAGCCAAGACTCTAAATCCAAAATCGGTCGTTGGCGTTGACATTGATCGAGATTTGATATACAAAGCGAGAAAAAGTTTATCCTTGTACGTTCGAATTCCAAATTCACCAAAAGATGATATCCATCCGGATGAAGCATCTACATCGGGTCAGTCACAATTACAATCGAACAACAAAAAACGCACAAAATTACAACCACAAGAAATAGGAGGTTTTTTTCCAATTTCATTTCCAATTTGTTACCATGGAATACCAAATGTTTTAAATACTACCGACGATGTTGAACAAAAATCACCAGCCGATGATGCTAAGGACACTGAAAAATCTCTATTTCCAAATAATGTATTCTTTCGAACAATGAACTATGTGCTGTTGGATGAATCTCAATTAAACGCTGATACACAACAGTATGATTTGATACTGTGTTTGTCGACAACAAAATGGATTCACCTGAATTTCGGAGATTCGGGATTAAAATTGGCATTCAAAAGAATGTTCAATCAATTGCGACCAGGTGGAAAATTAATTTTGGAAGCTCAAAATTGGGCTAGTTATAAAAAAAAGAAAAAGTTAACGGCAAGTAATTGTAAAAGCGTTTATTTAATGATTTCTAATTAATTTTTATTTGCAGGAGACTATTTTTACCAACTACAGAAATATCGAGTTTTTTCCTAATAAATTCCATGAATATTTATTGGGACCAGAAGTAGGATTCAGTCATAGTTACCCTTTGGGTATTCCAAGACATATGAGTAAAGGATTTAGACGACCAATTCAGGTAATCATTTTTTGTTTTTACTTGTGTCTTCCTAAATATGAGAATGTTCTTAAAGTATATCGTTGTACATCTTGATCTTTAAGTTCAGTAACCTCACCTCTCATACTCAATTAAAGTAAAGGAAAATATTAAATAGATTTAAAAAGGGATCTGATGAAATTGAGTGAGTTCATATAAAATGTAGGGCGAGATGAGTTGGTTGCAACTTACCTCTTAAAATTCAACTCTGATAAAATTTATCCTGATTAGGGTAGATTTTTTTAGAAATTGAAGTAGTTTTTGGGCACTAAATATTAATTACTACTGAAATAGGCAATCCTCTATAAATCTACAAGAATAATATTGGCATTTACTCTAATTTAAAATAAATATTTTGTTTTTATTTTAGCTTTATATAAAAGGTGATTTTACACCAAGCCAAATACGATGGAGCGATAGTTATCATCCACAAACGCCATACGAACCATACCGTGGTTATTATGCAAGCGTAAAACGTCCGAGACGTCATTGCAATTCCGTCAGGGGTGGACCAGAAGCAACGCCATATACAATGTCTGAAAATTGTAGTACACGTCAAACACCATCACATGGATTATCAGCAGCTACATCACATTATTATAATCCATTGGAAACAGATAACTACCTGCCGAGCTACGATAATGAGGTTCAGCATCGTCATTATTGTTTTGCATCACCATTATATTCAACCGTATGGTCACCGCCAAGTGGACGTAAATCAGCTTCACAGACTCCACTATTTGGGAGTATACGAAAGATTGCCGATGGCGACGATCAATATCCAATTAAACGACACGTCTATTTACCAACTGGTGGTCTTGATGGACGTGATAGTACGCGAAGCCAGGATGAATCTAGTAGATCACCACAAACGCATGTCTATGCGACAGCATCGTGCAACACCAGTGCCAGAGAAACAGAATTAGAGAGTAATTCACCTAAGGAACATGTATATGCGACAGCATGTGAAATTTCATCGAGTCCCCCGCAAAACTATAGCGGTGAGAGTTCAAGAAGTGTAGATGCAGAACAAGAAGAAACTGTTGAGGAATGTAATGAAAATCATACTAAGACTAATGATTTGAAGCAATTGGAATAAACAGACAACAATTTTCTAAGTTTCAAATTTTCTTTTATTTTGCATAAATGTCCGAAACATAAATGAACAAACTGTATAATCTATAATAAGTAATAAGAAAATATCTTAATTATCTGTAGAATTTTCAGTTTTAATAGAAATTGGATACGATCAATTTAATTCTATTTATGTTCTCAAAATACAATTTCAACCATTTTAATTTCAAACCATAATTATATTATGCAAAAAAACTGTGATTAAAATATTATCTTTTTAATGAAATGTAAAATTCTAGTGATGTAAGATTTGTATTTTAATCATAAAATTTATTAATTTTTATTTCTGAAACGCTTTTTAGAAAAAAATTTACAAAAAATCAAAGTAACAACCCGTTTCTGCATTTTATTTTCAAAATTAATTTTATTTGTTAATTAATTTTATTAAAAAATAAAAATGATTTAAGTTATATAATCGATATGAGATTTATTTGGAGTTGGAGTAATTAATAGAATACAGGCAACATCCGCTTAACGCTGTTAATTCGTTTCTGAAAAATAGAGCGCTAAGTGAAATAACGCTAAACGAAATTCAATTTTAGAACAAAATGTATGAAAAACAAAATAATGCGTTTCCATGATACAAATTTTTTTTACATTTTTAAATAAAAACCAAAAAATAACTAAATTCACATAACAAAAAAAATTATATTTTAAAAAAACTGTATTCTTAGATGAAAAATCTGATCCCATCATAGAGCTTCGTCTTAAATCTGATGTTGAATTTTCTTCTATCCACTGCTATAGAATGCGGCTTTGTACGTATGTATAAGAAAAAAAAACATAGACCATAAAATCGAAATAGCGCTAAACGAAACAGCGGTAAACGGATGTTGCCTGTATAGGTAAATATTTTATCATTTAATTCTTAATAGGTAAAATCGTTTCATACATGAAACAAAAGGCGCATGATGCATTTGGGAAGAAACAATAATAAGTTATTGACGAATATTTTCACTGTACGATGGCTTGGCAGCTTGTAGATCAGAAGGACAAAAACAATCAGGATCTGAGAAAAATGAATAAAAATGTTGGAAATAAGTTTATTTAAGTAAGATTGAAAAACTGTTATGAACAAAAATCAAAAATATGTTACAGATTTTCAAATATTATCCCGCATTATTCCTATAATAATTTTTTGGATAGGATTGCGCATGGCTTTCATGGATAGCCCGTCATATAGAGGCCGTGAGAGTTACGCTAAATTTATACTAGTAAAATTCCATCCATTATTTGGGACAAAAAAATAATAGTGTAGCTGTAATATTATTTCGGCAAGACAGAAGCACTAATTTGAAATTTTAGAAGAAAAATAATAAATCTGAAATTCAGTCTTCAAATGAATTTTGTACGTGCGTTTCAAAAAAAATTCAAGGCGTGAAAAATGGTATTTTTCATACTGTTTTATAAAAATTTCAATTTCATATTGGTTTGAAAATGAACTAATTTTTACGTTCTCGAAACACAACCAAAGAAAGCTCGACATTTTAGGCTTTTCAAAAGTGGGATTTATAGGAGAAGTGCCAAAAATAAAAAAAATCTCGTCTCTAGTTTTGAACCCATTTTATAGTTCTACAGTAAACCTATGCTATATGTATATGGATATTCATTTTAAATACATTTTTAAAAAAACTCAATTTTAAAGAAATTAGCAAATAATCAAAAAATCATTTTTCCTGTTCGAAAACACTAGGAGAGTAAATTCCTCAGTCCAAAAATAAAAATTGTGATATTTCAGTGTAGTGAATATAGAGAGTAATCAAATATTATAAAATATAATTTATTGGTGAAACTTACCTATACCGCGTGTCGAGAGTTGGGATTGGGGAATGGCCGTTTGGCTCGATAGAGGGGTCTTCCCAATCAACGTTTCTATGGGGGCTTTTGGTGCTCGCTTAATTCTCCAGCTCGGTTCTCGGTGTACGAAAGTTTTGCCAATTTATGTTTCAATATTTACATACAAAAATATTCATTTCATCTCCATTAATCAAAATCAAAGTAGGTTTTCGTTGTATTTCGCGTATAGTCCCGCTAACAAAAAAAAGGTTTTCCTCCTCTCATTTATGATTGACACGCAAAGGTTCGAAACCCTGTTTTTTTTTTAAATCCAGAATTTACTGCCTTTTTTTACCACTACACAACAATGGCGTTAGTTTCTATGAATTTATTTATTTAAAAAAATCCATTGAACTAAAAGTCATGTCAAAAATATTGTCTGAGATTGCGCTTTTTAAATATGCCAAAGGAGGACAAAAAAAACGAAAATCGCGAAACAAATATAGGCTGTCATCGACGAGAAAAGTGATCGCACAGTCAGAAAGTGAAGTGAAAAGGCTTGTGACGGGAAATATAAATTCTACACGAGAAAATTTGCTTAGCTGATGTCTTTATGCTTTAAAAATGGTGAAAACAGTGTCGTTGCGATACATAATTAGGATATTTGATATATCAAATCATGATAGAGGGACATGAAGAGTAAGTAAACGATTAAATTGCAAGTTCTATGAGAAAAATTGTTCGCTCCTCCACCACCAACAACTATCACTTCTACTTTTTTTCCTCTCTATACATTAAAAAATTGTGTAAGGTGTTTTGTTATTCACAGTATTTTCTATTTGGGATGGCTTTTTCCAATAAAAAACGATCGTCGATAGTGTTTTTTTTTGCAAAACTAGATGTTTTTTGTGTTATTCTCTCTATCCTGGCAAAGGAGCCATATAAAAAAAAGATGGAAAAAAGAGGGATGTTATCAAGAGCGCCGCCAATCGCTAGTTGACGAACTACGCGGTCGATTTTAATCAATGAACATTTTCATTCATTCTCACACTGTACCAGCTCCGACCTCGAATCAAGTCAACCACACAAATCCCATTGAGTAAAATTATTTTCAATGCTAATAATATTGTAGCGCTCTAAAAATAAATTATTTTATTTTGTTTTTGTGGTTTAGTTTTTGGTATATTTATCTGTTTTTATTTTTATGAAAGACTTTCGTTGAGGGAACTGCCTTTTTTGGGAACAATTTTTTTTAACAACATCGCTCATCGCTATGTATTTATGAAATGAGAAATGTTGCGGAGGGTACCTTTATTCCATCCACTCTTGTTGTTTCTGTGTAGAAAAAATAGGTCAACAATTTTCCTTCTTTTGTTTTTGTTCATTCATATAATGCATTTTCTGTTCATGTAATCCTGGAGGATTTTGCTTAATGAACGAGGAATTGATTTTTCTTTTTTGAATGGGGAAGTTTTGCTCCCTGTTTTATATTTTTTTTTTTTTTTTTTGTGAACGAAGAATTTATGGGTTCATTCAAACAGCAGAGTATACACAATATTTAAGAGATAGGCTGCATGTATTAAGCATGATTTTTATTTAATTTTATTTCTTGCAGAAGAATTTTTGAAAATATATTATTATTAATAGATGCTTTTAAATTTTTATAAAAATCTGTACCAACTTATGCATAGTAAGTACTTACGGTTGAATGAATGTAATTATGTTTAATTTAAATGTACCTATATATACATACTTATTTATTACTTACTTTCGAAACTTTAACATCTTTTATTACACCTTCAAACATGAAACTAACTTCAATGTTCGAAAGTAAAACAAATGTTAATAATTTAGTGACTCGAAGCTAAAAGATTCTTTCAACTACTAGATTAACAGTTTAGTTAAGAACAACAAATTAATACATAATATAATAATAATAATACTTTTTGATATTGATTTTAAAATTATTTATATTTTCTAGAAACTGTTGATTACACAATTTAACAATATGTTTGGATGTGACTATTGTACTTTTAGATTTAGATTTTTCTAATCTACGTCTTTCTGAATCCATGTCCTGGTTAGGAGTCATTAAAGTAGTTTTTAATAGATCTGTTTATTATTAATGTTAGACAGATTGAATCGAATCAATATATCATTGGAAATATGTAGGTACTCTTTTGTTAATTATTAATTGCCGTTCAAATACTCGTTGCCATTCAGTTATTTATATTGTTTGTACAATATTCATTCGTTGGCATTCCTTTCAAATATTTACTTTTTGATTTGTAATGGTCGTTAAATTAACTTTAGTTTAAATTACTCATTGTTCTCTACCAATAATCTAACTAAATGTCTGACCTAAAGGTAAAGCCAATGTGTGACTCATATCTCTGGTCGTAAATTTCAAACCATAAAAATGTATTTATATATCGATAATTTATAATTTATAAATAAATAAAAGTCTCTCACATCTCTCAAATTAGAGTAAATCTAATTGCATATTTAGGTATGTAAGTAAGAAAATAATAGTTGTAAGAATTTTACATTATTAAGTCCTACAGTCAAAAGGGAAAAATTACATTTTGAAATTTTCATCTCTACGTTTGTCTTTAAAATATTCCTTGACAATTTGTCTGCCTATTTTATTCTCAAAACGATTTCTGTTATTGTTTTTGGTGACTCGACAAAATCACCTAACAAATTATTCTCTAAACAAAATTGATATTCATAAATAAAAATGTTTTATACTTGGCAAAATTTTGACTGCATTAAAAAATAGATTTTTTCATTTTTCGACTTATTTACTCTCATATTTCTGCTGTGAGGTAAAGGAGATAGTGAATTTAATGAAAAGGATAGTTTAGAAACTGTTTTTAATGACGAATAGGTTAGAGCTTTTTGAGATAATTATTTTGAATGATAGTGTTACAGCACACTTCAATAATTTAATTTAATACATACAAAATATAATAATATGTCGTTACCGAAATATCACACTGCTATTAATCACTTTCGTCGAAAATCACTTAATTTAAGTCAAATGGTATATCTAAATCGATTGACATCACAAAAGAAAAATATCCAAAAATTGTAACATTGTCAAAACGTTCGAAGTTCGATAATAAAAGCTATACATTTTTTTTAATCTACTGTAAAATTTGATTTTTGTTTGATAGCCGTTTTTGATATTTCGGTGACGATATATTATTATATTTGATTTTGAATTTTGAAATATTGAAATAAATTTTTGGTTTAAAACGCTCTGAAATGTCTAAACATGGATCTAAATGTGGAGCCTCCAACGTGGTAATTCAGAAATTAAATAACAGACGAGTTTTAAAATGTTATCTTATTCATAGACATTTTTTTATATAAAACTGACTTATTTCCGTTAACTAACATCTAACCATTATAAGAAAACTGAAGAAAAAAACTCGCTTATATTAGTACATCGGACCGTATCTTCAATGATTCGGTCTTAATTTTATAAAATTCTATTAAAACAATTACTTTTCTATTGTTTCAGTGACTACCTAGTTATAGTACGTGCGCAGGTTATGACAAGAGATGAAAGTACTGAAGGTTGGCTGCCTTTAGCTGGGGGCGGTCTAGCTAATGTATCTATTCGTAAAAGAGCTAGACTGCCCCCAGAAGTTGGAGGCCATGAGTATATTATTTATGGACAAAGAATCTCAGATCAAACCGTAATTATACAAAATATAACTTTTGTTAATAATTAATGTTTACATTAAATACATTTAGGTTATATTAAGCTGTGTCATTAATCGGGACTTGCAGTATTTTAAAGTTATGCCTACGTTTCACCATTGGCGTGCAGGCAAACAGCGAAATGGTTTAACATTTCAAACGGCTGCCGATGCTAGAGCATTTGATAAAGGAATAATTCGAGCTTATGATGATCTTATAGATGGTGAGTTTAATATATTTAAATTGTTTTGATTGATATGATTTTTGTTATGTGTATTCTCTAAAATTGCAAACGAAAAATGTTTTTCTTCAGTTCATTTATTACGGGCTTTAACATTTTTGTTTAGTGGATTTTTGATGTTTTTATAGGGGACGTTTTTTTTTAATTTTAACATATCCAGCTATAAATCGATCTTATAGGTTCTCTCACAAGGATCTTTTTGAATTTATTTGTTAACGATAATTGTATTTAAAAATATAGTCCACATTTAAAATGCTTTAGAGAACAATTTAAAAAAAAGGATTTTGAATTTTACACACATTTTTTGATATCAAAAATTCCATTTTTCTAACATTGTTTGCTCTTTTTGTTTTTGCCTGTCGTTATTGGAAATCTTTTTCTTGGTAAGTCAAAATTTAGTTACATTTCTTTGCATTTTCTGTTTGCATATAAAATCAAATTTATAAAATATAAGACAGTTTTCTGTATTTCTGTTTTAGGTATGGCCAATAACCTGTGGTCATCCCCATACAAATATGACAATTTAGTAGGTGAAGATGATGTATTTATGGTAATTAGTTGTTGTTATATCATAATTTGATTTATAATAAAAAAAATTAAATTTGTAGACTTTGGACTTACCTTTGGAACCATCTGAATCAAGATCAAGCTCGGAAGGAAGCGGTAGTCAAAGTAATTTTGTTCATACTTCAATCATTTTGTAGATTTTAATTTGTACGTGTATTGTACTTTTAAAGAAAGCGGTGAAAAACAGCAAAACATTCATATCATATCATGCGAGAAACCACCTCAACCACTACCATCATTACTAAATACAAATCAGGAACAAACAACTATCACACCAGGTGATAACTATTCATACGTTCAATTAACTGCTGTACATGACTATAATTATCCGGTCGTCGATGAACCCGTAAGTTCGGTTATAACTGCACGACGCGATTCAACGTGCAGCTTAAAAAAACGTAGCGCACTAGATATGCCAACGCCAGCCCTTAAGGAGGGTCCAATCAAAAGTCGTTTGCGTTGTCGGTATGTTTAACTATTTATATTATTCGGTTTACAAATTGCAGGTTTTTTTAATTTGCATCTTCTTTTCTATTTTATTTGTAAAAAGGTACTGCCAAGAATTTTATACCGAAGAATGGAATAGAAAAGGGGCTTGCGAATTTGCCCCAGATTGCTTCAAAAATGGTCTTGAACAAATATCTGGTATGATGTGTGCTCGTTGTATGCTGTACCATTGTATGAGTGATGCTGAAGGTGAAACACCTCAACATCCATGCGAATGCGTTTACGAAAGTGGATGTACAAAGAGGTTTGTCATTTTTAAATTTTGTCAATTAATTAATTTTATTAAGATTGGAATACAATTACTTAAATTCTTTTAGTTCTTAGTTTATTTAATATAATCACGAACTCAATTTATGTTCATTTTGTATACCCGTATGAGCGTAGATCAAAAGGTTTGATTATCTTTGGTTTAAAGTTTGTAGAGCCACTTAATATCAAAAAATGTTTACCGCCATCGTCTTTTTGTGAAATTTTAAATCGAAATGCATATGTCCGTCTGTTTGTGAACGAAATTCCGGCTAAACGGAACAGTTTATTAAGTACTCCTTATTAAGATCTCATGTTTTTAGAGCAAATCAAACAAGGTTTAGGGAAAACTGAACTATTAATTTATTCAAATTATATTCGGAATAGAGAAGAATTAATTAGTAAATTGCATTAATAAACGAAACTGTCGCAGTTGTTAACCATTGAGTTCACTTTTTTCCAAAGAATGTAAAATCAGACTATTCCTATCCGTCCCTTTTTGCACAATTTACTAAACTATTCCCTTAAATGTTTTAATTGTTTTTCAGATGGATTGGTTTAGCTCTATTGTCTCTATTGGTGCCATGTCTTTGGTGCTATCCACCGCTACGTGCATGCCATTGGATAGGTGTATCATGTGGCATTTGTGGTGGCAAACACAAGCCGCAAATATGACAATTAAATGTACGACAGTTCGATAAGAAAATGGTAAAATGGTAAAAATTAGGTATGTACATTCTCTCCAGCAATCCGTATCTCAATCATCAATAGTTTTACTTAATAATCTATAAATATTTCATTTAGATTATATTTATAATTCATCGAAAAAGAAATATTCTTTTGATTTCAAATTCAAAAATAAAACAAATGGAAAATGTTAGTTAAATAACACAAAACAAGACTTTAAAGAAAAAGATATACAGTTTTGAGAGCTGGGAAAAAAAGCTTAATTTTAGGCTTTTTTCTATTAAGTTTAATAAAGATTTAAAAATAAAATATCGATGGAAATTTAATAATAGGACGTAGCATGTAGATACATAGATAGATTTTTGACGGAAAAACTCCGGTAAGTAGACCGCAATATACGGGTCCATTGTACAATTATGGTGCTTGGTCAAAGCGCCTTAGCTTTATTTATTAATGTCACTAAATATACTATGTGTGAAGTATCTCCCATGCTTTAAGAAAGTAAAACGAAAAGAAGCATAGATAAATAAGGGAAAAAACAGTGTCAGTCTTTCAGTCGAACGGGTTCATTCATGCTAATTTGGATTTTAAGATTCGATGTTATAAATTCTTCAAAACGTCATAATCTTTTAAAGAGTTAGACTACCTAAGGAGTCAATCCATTCCAAAACTCTTTGTTTAATACAGAACTATTTTTGGACACCTAAAAGATATCTTCTCAGACCATTATATGAACCAATTCTATAGTTGCAGCTCCTATCTAGCGAATTACCATGTTCTACAATCAAATATTAAATTAATCTCTTTGAACTTATTCTCTTTGATAATAAGAGTCTATTGGGTATTTCAGGATCAATAAATTCATCTGTTTCCATTTCAAAATTTCAAGAGATTTTTCTATATTTTCTCTTTTGACCACTTCTATTTAGGTGTAAGCTTATTCTCTCTCTGTTAAAAAAAATTTAATTAAATTCGTCATTGTACGTAGAAAAACAATGGACATTCTTTAAGGCTTCATTGTAGCTTTGATTTATCCTAAAATATAAAGCTAGGTCCCTTGGCTACTTCCGAGTATCTAGAGTATCTAGATTTTTTGAAGTATTTGTACTAAACAATTTAGTAGCCATTTACTTATCACTATAGCGGAACACACATCGTAGTATTTAATTGCTGACAATGGTTAAAAAAAGTAACTTTTTTATATTGAT
This sequence comes from Platyura marginata, assembly GCA_026745375.1. NCBI lineage: Eukaryota > Metazoa > Arthropoda > Insecta > Diptera > Keroplatidae > Platyura > Platyura marginata. The sequence continues at coordinate 13,048 of JANSTT010018294.1, forward strand.
CCATTGATACCAACGTCCAGCCTCACACATTTAGCTAGATTACCATCGATATGTGAAATATAAATATATATGGTAAATTGTTTACTGTTTAGCATAAGTCTATCAGGCACAATGTGTTCTGTGAAAAATTAAAAAAAAAAATGTATTGGTTTTCAAATTAAAAAATTATTATTTATATTTAAATTAGGACGTGTTTTTTTTTTAATTTATTTATTTATTTTTATATAGATATTTAAAAAAAATATAAAAAATCACAATTTTAATTCCAAATTTGAAGTAGCGATTTTTTGTTATTCTCATCTTTGTTATAAAATAAATAAAATTTAATAGTTTGTATAAATAAAAAATATCTAGTGTGTATTTAGTTTACGGTTGCATCACTATCTATTTTAAGGGCTCAAAAATTAATAGTGATGCATCTAAAACGAATTAAAAAAGAAGAAAATTCAGACAATTCGTGTCTTCCTCTACATTTCAATGAAATTTGATCATTCGATTAATTATAAAAAGATTTTTCTTAATGTTTTTTATTATTATTAAATTAATTAATTAATTAATTAGATTTAGGCCAAGATCAATTTTCAATGATGAATGGATCCAAGCGCCAAATATGATAATGATTAAATTAATTATTGCATGTTTGTAAACTAATTTAGATTTAAGAATTAATTAAATGTATACATTAAAAAAAACCGAATAATTAAATATCTCATTTGTATATAAGTCACGAATTGAACTGTTCAATATAAAATAATTATTAAAAGCAAAACCAACAAATTAAAAAAAATTGTAGGTCATGTAATTAATTCGTTTAGACAAAAATGATATTCGAATTTCGTAATTTCGGAATTTTGAAATTAAACACTAGAACAGATCTCACAATATCGTTGATCTACTTATCGTGGACTTATAACGAAAATCCACTAAGATGATTTAAATGCACTTTTTAGATTTTCTTTTTAAGTCAATGATACATTTTTATTATTATGATTTATTTTTATTATTATTATTATTAATATTATTATTATTATTATTAATATTATTATTATTATTAATATTATTATTTTTATTATTATTATTATTATTATTATTATTATTATTTAACATAAGTTTTATTATCAATTAGGAGTATATATAAATAGT
>JANSTT010018295.1:0-14190 GCA_026745375.1 Platyura marginata
TTATCTTAGTTATAATATTAAAACAATTAATGAAGTTAGGCGGATTAAAGTAAGAATTTCAAAGGTACTTTGTATATAGGCAAAAATAAAACCCACGCTACATTACTGAGGGGATCCATTACTTTTTATCTGTTTTGTTAATAAGTTATCATTGCCAGTTGCCACATACTTTGCTCCTTTACTATTCCATGTGGCACATTATAATCGATAAATAACTTTTCGAGCAAATTTTTACTGCCTAGGTTATTTAGGAAATAACACTTTTCTAATTGTAAGCAAATCTATCAACAAATATATTTAAAAAGAATGTTTTCGCGACTCTAATTATTGTGATTCACTGAGAGTCACTTTAGCTCATTAAACGAATTGAAATGATAAATAACACTGACAGCGTGATAGATGAATAGATGACCTCTTAATCTATTATTATAATATTATTTACACATTTCATACTTATTTAGGTATGTACTTGTATGTAGCTTCAAAATGAATTGACCTTATTGTACCTACATGTACTGTACATATATTATTATCTATAGTTAAATATTATAATAAGTATGTACAAAATATTCATCATCATGCCAATATATCAAAATTTAAATATAATTTTAGGTTTTATTATATTTAATAGGTACCAATTACAAAACTGTTAAAATCTTAGCATAATTAAATTAATTGTACTGCTAACTTTTAATAAAAGCATAAATTACAAAATAGCGCAAAAAATTGTTCAAAAAAAAAAAAAAAAACATTGAATAGCAACTATTTTCGGAACACAAATATTAATAGTAATATAATAATAATGAAATAAGAAACATTAAAATAATTATTTGTAGGCACGCACTGAAAAGTACTGCTTCAATTCAACATATAACTATCCACAAAATTAGAAAGCAGACCGCATTTGTTGTAAAAATGTTTTTTTTTTATTTAGTTTTATACACACACACCTACCATTTCAATATATCAAAGGTACTTTTGGTTATTAGTGTAGTAGGTAGCAACAAAAGCTAATACCTATGCACATGAAAGAGGATCAGTGATCTTCGGTTTCATACATTACTCAGAAAAACTTTCACTTCAATGTAACTGCGAGCGCGCGCACACAAATATTTTCGTTTGATCATCATAAATTTTCTGGTTAAAAATTGTTATCAAATGATACTTCTTACGATCCATCTCACGATGGAAATTCCCGCATATTTCAACCAGTTTGGTTTGTTACGATCGTTTCATATAAAATTTTTAACTTTTTTTTTTTTGCTAATTGGGATTTTTTGTTTTTTGTTATAATTACTGTGAATTAGTAAAAATGCTTACGTCTTAAAATTTAATGTATATTTAATAGAACTTATTAAAATTTCAAAAGAAAAAAAAATGTTGATAAAAACAAGATCATCTGATGTATAAAATGAGGCGTCACGCAAAATGGTCATTTTAATTTGTAATAGATCTGAATTGTAGATAGGTTTTTGTGGTATCGTTTTTCTGTGATCTTTTAATGATCATCATTGGATCTGCTTGGTATTTCGTTGAAATTTTGTATATACATAAATATATAAAAAAAAACATTTTTTTTTTGCCTGACACTATAAATTCAAACCAATTGAATAATAAGAAAAATTACTTGACACATCTAATAAGGAGTGATTAATTTGTTGGTAGAAATTTAAAATATTGATATCTAAATTTTGTTAAATTAATTTTAAAACATTTTCATTGGGTCATTCTTATATAGAAACACAAAAAAAACACAAATAAGATCTTTAAAATCTTAGCTAATTTCGATATAGTAACGTTGATCAATTAAGATAAGAAAGAAATAAGATACTTATTCAAAGTGTCTATTTTTATTTTTATTCATTCCTTCGAATAACGTTACACCGTGACTAAAGGCATTGTTTTTAAAAAATAATTTAAAAAAAATTCATTTTAAATGAAAATTAAAACAATAATCGTTTTGGCACAATACTGAAAAGAATTTGAATTAATGTTGCGGCTTTTGTTAATAAAATTAATCGTAAATAATAAAAATATCTTTTAATAGAATTAACTATTATTTAAAAAATGCACCGTATGGTGACATTAATTTTTAATAAGTATATTTAATATCAAAAATGTCATAAAAAAATGTTATAAGTCGTATAAAACTAATAAAAAAAAAAAATTTACACTCAAAGACCATTGTACTGTCTAATGATTTAGAAAATTACTATTTATGATTGGTTTTTGCATGTCGTGAAGTTTTTAATATCCATAAATCAGTTATTTTGAACACGCAGTCTTTTATAATATACAATTGCACTTTGTGTATGTGCCATTTTATTTGACATGTTTTAAATAAATTATTTGCATATAACATACGTACAAAAAATGTTTAAAATTTAAAAAAAATAACAATTTCTATTGTTGTGGTATATGACATATTTTATGTGAAAATTTATTTAATTTTTTTATTAATACAAAGATTTATTGTTAACGCACACCACTATTGCAATATGCGCATTATAATAATATAAGGTACTGATGGGAGAGGTGAACGCTTCCATGTACTCTTCATGTTGTGTTAAAAATATTGACAAGGACTAATGCGAACGTGTTTGCTAAAGTCTCGCTTGTAAATAGTTGATTGTACCAATCGTACGTACATATATGTACTGTACAACAATTTAAGGTGGTTTTTATGAGGTGAGATTTTAAATTCGAAAATCAATTTTTACAATAAAAATATACAAAGCAAAATTTCAAAGAAAAATATACCAGTTGGTTTCATTGAAACGAGTTTCTCGTATTTTATTTGTTTACAAAATATAATTTTTGTTTAAAAATGAATATGAGTTTTAGATGTCGCGGTCGAAACACACCTAGGTATACATAAGATTTCAATATGATTTGCGTACAAAATTAATTTACGACAAGGTTTATAACTATGGACGTTAACTTAATGATTTGCAGAGTATAATAGCAGTAGGTAGCAAATAGACATAGGTATTGTCCAGTCAATCTGTGACGTGATAATTTTAAATTTACGCATGAAATATGCGCAAAAATGTTAAATTGTGTAACAGCTGATATTTACTTTTGTATATAATGACTCTCTCGTTCAATCACTTAAATTTTGTAGCACATTATACAATGTAGTTGTAGTCATACATAAAGGTTTAACAGTGAAGCCTTAATAATTGGATTTGTATCTATATAAAACAATTGTACATACATATATGTAATGTATATCTGATTTCCCAAAAAACTATTCCAAATGGTAGATTTAATCCGATATTTAGTGAGTATTTCTATCATCATAATGATATTGGCTACCAATTTTATCTCAATTGATATGACAATATTTTTTTTTGTGGAACAACTGCAGCACTTGATGTGCTTCCTTTTCTGGGAACCGTACAAATGCTCGCCATTCCAGCGTCAATCTTTTTTTAGTATTGCCATTCTTGAGATGATTGCAACTATTTGGTCGGTATTCTGGTGGGTATGGGTCTGGGCTTCATCTTCATCAGACGATCTCTAGAGAGCATCTGGTTTTTCTGTATAAAATGCAGTCAATTCGTATTTATATTACGAACCTTCAAACCATCAGTAATGTCAGTTTGGCTAAGATGATAAATTTACCTGTTCCAATTTACTTTTTTTCCGAATACGTTTTTATAAAGCGATTCTGATCGGTTATGTGATTATGTCCATTTCGACAGTAGATGGTGGGCGAAGATGGGATATGGGAATGGAGTTTATATTACCAAAACTATGTACCTACAATATGCAATATGCAATATGCTTATGCATATAACATAAATACATTGATAGAAAATTACATAAATAAACTACGTTAAAACAACGAGTGGAATTTTTTTTATTTAACAGGATTTAATTTTTAGAATTTCAAATTGCTGCCACACTGCTACGTGAAAACTACATAGGCTACAAAACTATAAGTCAATTTTACCTACTTTTATAATTTAAGTATGTGTTTATGTATGTTAGGTATTACTAAATGGTTTTAAGTACATGCTTACAAAGAAAACACCCATATCCTTAATATAAATTAGAAGATCAATACTGGTTAAGACAAAATTATATTTTAATAGTTTCTTAAAAAGTCTTGATCTGCAAATTTACAGAAATTAATATTTAACCAACCAATTTTCCTGAATAGATAACATAACACATACACAAATTTGTTATTGAATAATTTTATTCGATAACAAAGTATGCTTAATAAATGGATATTTTTATTGTCTGACATATAATTGTCATAAAAAATCAAAATAATGGGCGGTGCTTTTGAATTTCCTGACTAATTTGCTTAAATTCTTGAATCAAAGACATTTTGTCTGTATCATGGTCTGTCTAAGAGACTATTGGCATCATGTCTTTTTATAAATTACATCTGTGTATTGTATACCATATATATGTTTGATGAAACCAGTTTTAAATCAATAATAAAGAAAACAAAATTTTATAAAAAATAATAACAAAAACAACAGTCAGCATATTTTAGAAAAATCGGTAAATTTTTTTTTCTTTTTTAAAAAAAAAATCATACAAAAACACAAAACCAAATTACGTAGTCTGACCATAGATAAGATCATAAGGCAGATAGATCAATAGAAGAAAGGTTACCAATTCGTTGTTGATTGTATAATTTGGTTTGATATAATTAATAGTAATAAAAGTCATGATTGACTAATTTTGGTGAATCAATTTTTTCAACTTGAATACTATTGGTTTGCCATTTAAAAACTCTATTAATCGATTAAATGCTGTTTTTTTTTGATTATTTTCTAAAATATTATTAGATAATCGGTGTGCGCATTTATATACTTAAGATTGTAATTAGATAATCTCTGTGCGCGCGCAACGTTATTATTAAATTAGGTTCTGCACTGTTTTAAAATCATAATTTTAATTGATTTGTTCTTATTATATTGATCTGTGAATTAAGATAAAAAACTTAATTGTATTTATTTTACATTTAAGTTCAATTATCTTTTTGTAAATGTTTGGAGCATTTTATAGTTGTTAGCAATTAGCTTCTAATCGATTACTAAATAATCTAAAAAAAGATCTAATTAAGTTGTTCAACTACCTTTTTTAAAAAATATTTGAAGAAATAAATTTTCTGGAAAACGTAGTTTTTAGCGCTTGGCAAAAAAGAATTAAGTCGACCACGCACAATATTTATAATTGCGAAGGATATATGAACAGAAATAAAATACGTCGTACATATTTTACAATATGTTACATATACTAATACCAACCAATCAGCTCAGTGCTTAAGAGTATGCTTTTCACTATTACGGCGTTTTTTAACTGATGCTGGGTGGTTCGATTTCTACTTTAATAGTAGGCATTATTGTTTGTTATAGAAAGGAATTTTAGAGGGCAATACAAGGGAATCTTCAGTAGAGATGGGCAGATTCGTTCTTTTCACTGATTGAATCAGTTCGAATCACTCAATCCAAAAGATCGAAATAAAAGATTCGATCATTTCGATCTTTTACATTTTTCAATCTTTTCATGTCCATACATATGTACGTACATATCGAATGATTCGAATGAACCATGTTAACCAAATTGAGTGCATTTGGTTTGCCTGACGTAAAAGTGTTTTGATAGGATTTGAATATTTTGTATGTGTGCGATATTTTTTAATGTAAATACATACTAGATATTTTTGTAATTTAAGTATAGGTATCTGTTGTTATTTGTAGAAAAATATAACAAGAATGTAAATTGCTAATTTACAATAAATAAACATGTTACTGAAAAGACTATTGAATTGAATATTGTGGTTTTGTTAAGGATAAAGTTCAGTTTATCTACCTACATAATTTGTATAGATTTGACAAATAAAATATTTTCATGATAAACATTTTTCGTAGACTGTAAATATTCGACAATTTTCAATCATACTACTACAGTGCTCTTATCTGTCAGTTGTTTATATGTTCTCTCGTTCGTATTTCGTTATATTGTACAACGAGTCATTAAATGAGTGAGTTTATCCAAAAAACGAAATGAACGATGAACGAGAGAGTTTAATAATTCGATCTTTTTGATTCGTTCAGTCATGAACGACTCAGCTCTAATCTTCAGTTTAATTTTAATTGCAAAAGAGAATTGGTCCATGTTATAAAGTAGGGAATCCAATACCGGCTAACGGTAAACAGATTAACCGAATTGTCTAAACAAAATACAACATTCAGCGAAGAATTAATACTTATTTTAATACTGAATTACTTTGCCGAATACAAGAGAGACGCACGCACTATTCAGTATTTACAAAATTCCAACATAATTACGAAAACAAGAACCAGCGTGGTTTATTTAATAGAACAAGTAAATCTACCATAATTAAATCAATTGTATCACTAAATCTAGCTTGGATACGCAAAGTGAAGTGATCCAATAATGGATTTATCGGACAGCGATGAACCTGAACAAGATTTAATTGACCCGAACATTATCTTAACAATGAAAGAAAGGTTACAATTGACAATTAAATAAAAAACAGATACTAAGTTCGCCGATCAAAAACGTTCACCACTAAAGTTGAATGAAAATTATAAAACGGGAATTAATTTTATTTGAAGAAAATAATAAACGGGGATTTATACTGTAACGAGGATATCAATTTATTTTAATAACACTTAACCCAACTTCCGTCGAATCCGAAATAGTATTTTCCGTTTCGGGACCAAAATTGGATCTCGGCTTAATGACGAAACAATTGGCAAACCTTTGTTTTTTACATGCCAATTTCAATAGGCAAAACGATTTTTTTTTTCTATTTCTTCAAATTAACTTATTATTCGTTAAACGAGTATTAATGAATTAAATGAAATGTAAAAAATCTATGAAATGTTATTAATATAATAAATATAGCGATAAAAAAATACCGAAAACTGGTAAATGAAAATTTCGGTAATTTTGGATTCTCTACTATAAAGTAAGTTCTTCCGATTAAATCATCGAACCCAAATTCAGAAAGCACCACAAAGTATAACACTAAAACTCATGTCCTTCACAATCAATTTTAATTATTTGGCCTCTACGTCTAAATATTGTATGGATATAGAATGAACAAACAATTGTGTTATAAATTAAATGCCATAAAATGCCATAAAAGTGTAAAATACAAAATTCACCCACGTTTGTGTAACAGTCGTAATATACCTAGTTGCGATCTACAAAACCCCCAAAAAAAAACACAAAACTCTCTGTTCAGCTCATCAATTCCATGTTTACCTGCAGGGAAAACATGTTGTGTGTTTGTTTGAAATTAACATTTTCAGTTTTCACCGTAACAAATTCCGTCAATAAACGGAAAGGTGTGAGAGATCGAAATTGTTTATTATTTTACCTCTCGGTATAGTTAAGGTTGATGTTTAAAATGTATAGCGATTTGCACGATTCTGTGATTTAAAAAGAAATTGTCTACCTTAAAGGTAAAATCTCGTAAAAATTATTTTGAGATGATTATAGAAAATGTTATGTTCCCAATTATTGTACCTAACCGCTCGGTTATACATATACATATATATATAGTTAAAGGTTATGTGTAATCTTTATGGACGCGAGATAAAGTTAATGATAATTTATTTCGATTTTTTACCGTCCGTCAGCTCTACTATGTAACTTAAACTAAAGAGAAGAGAATGGTACATTTATGTAAAATGTAATTGCATTTTTACCCACATAGTTAATGTGCACACACATTAAAATTTATTAAAAAAAGATAAATTAACACCTTTCCAATACCAATCGATCTCTTATTGCACATTTTGTTCAATTTTTGCAAAAATACCACAATATGCGATACAGGTGTGTATACCTAAATACATGTAGGTAGTAGGTACGAATGTTGAAGCACTAATAATTAGGTTGGAGCAAATGTAAAGTACAAAAAGTTATTAATAATTTTTTTTATTGTATACTCTGTTTCGAAGCTATAAACGAATTTGAAAATTTCCGTTTTCTCGGGAACGAATGTACCTGTCATAAACGGTTTTCAGAATATCTAGTGACACTCAAGACCTATGTAAGTTATCTGGTCATAACTGTATTTGAGCTGTGTAGATGAAATTCCAAGAAATTGGCAAAAAACATAAATTTATTTAAAAAAACAATATCAAATATCAAATTAAAACTAATATTCAGTATTTGATGGATCCGCCACCTCGCTCAGCCTCTTGGACATTGATGTTTAATATGTCCTAGGGTCATCAAGTGTTAGGAGTCTTTGATGGGGTCTTTTGGGTCGTTGAGGGCATCGAATTGTCAGTTATTGGCGTATACCTTGCGAACAAGCCAACCTCAGATGTCCTCCATCTAGTTAAGATTAAGAGAACAAGCCAGGCAGTTCATAACATTTTAGTCATAGCTCGTAAACCACTCTCACGTAGATCGAGAAACGTGAATTCTTGCATTATACTACTGGTAAACCAGTTTTTCTTCAGGATAACAGTGAATAAATGGTGCCAGGGAGTTCTCCAAGATCTCTTGATAATTCAGACTGTTCATTTTGGTGGATATAAACGCGAGTTCTAAGGTACCGAGCTTATTAAACCCTCCCAATACCATCAACGAGTTATCGCCAAAATTGGGTTTTGAAAAATAACATGGTTCCTTTCTTGAAAGACAGAACTAAGTGAAGAAGAGGTTCCCGCAAAAAATGGACTATTTTTTAAAAACGCAATTTCAACAGTGGCTCGTTAAGTTAAAAAATACTAAAAATGTCAAGAGATTTTCTAAAATAAGATGGTCAAAACTATTTCATTACCGCCTACAGATAGGTCCATATCTAGGTACTATATTATAGATACGAGGTTGAGGATGAGGTTCAAACAAAAACACTCCAACGAATGATGCATTAATTGTGTATAGCTAGTAGCTACAACATACAAATATTGATATGGTACTTCAATATGATATGGTATAGAAAAACGTGTTTCAATCATAATATCGACGAGATAATATTATAATTTACCTTCAGCTATATGTTGTTGTATTGCAAATGTATTGCCGAGCCGTTAATTAAATTCCAATATTTAAGAAATTTATGCAAGAAAACCAGTGTTTGCGGGTACCCATTGTTGGTACACTTATAGCGAATGCCATTATGGTGGTTGTATGTGGCGTTCGCAACATTCATAACTGCAAAAATGATAATAATGGATAGTTTGCATGTACACGGAGGCGCGGTATTTAACATTGATTTTAAAGAATTTTTATATGATTTATTGTTTGTATAAGGTTAGCGATACTAACTTATTGTAGTCATTTGGGCTAGGTAAGTATAATCCCATATGTGATTTTTTTTTTAATGAATTTAATTAAATTAATTCTAAAAGCGTGACTTAAGCTGGTTGGCATTTCGCTAATACCATCTCAAGTGTGTTCCAAAAACGTATATCAAATCAATGTATATCTACAACGTACATATGTATGTATGTTGTATGTGTAAGTACAGAAATCTAGATTGCTGTCTAGAAAAATAGAAAAGTGCCTAACAACAATTTCGTGTCAAGAAAAACTGATTGCAAAAATCTTAGTCCAGCGAGCGAATAATCTACCAATGGAATAATGCAAAAACATTAAATTAGAGTTTTTTGTTATTTATATTTCTCCAAAGATTAGAGATAAATATTTTAAACAACTTCGTATCTCACGCAATCGCCTAAAGGAAAGTACATAATATTGTTAGATAAAAGAATTTTTTTATTTGCCAAGCTAATTGTAGTAGTTGGATATTAAATAATAAGATTCAGATAAGATAAAAATTTAAGCAGCAAACAGAGAACAAGAAAATCAAACAAACAACTACACATTACTTATAGTTGATACTTAGGTAGGTATACAATTTTATAATTATATTTTTTTTTTTCATTTATTTTAAAGTTTAACCTTATCCAAGATCATAGAACAAAAAAAAAATCCAATTTAATGGGATTCTCCAAAAAAAAAAAATATAATAAATTGAATTTCAATTATATTACGTCATTTATACAAATATAAAAAAAAATAAATAAAGAACAGGCAAAATCAATGTTTGTATATGTATTTACATATGTATAAAATGTAATGCTTATGCACTCCCATATTATAATTGTATTTCCGATTTATAACAGTTGTGCGCCGAAGCATATTTCCTACATTAAAAATGAAATCTGCACATTGGGTGATTTATGCATTTAAGGCATGCCTTTTTCAGTAGATAGTTTTGTATATTATGTACATATACCTTTTCATTCATATTAAAACCATGAAATACTTAAACAAAAACTAATATTCAATATAAACTCCTTTATTCTCCTGTTTTAGAATTTTTTCCTAAAGTAAAATCAAATCAATAATCAATAACTGAGATGAAGGTCAATGATTTCTTTATTAGTACAATTAAACAACGTCTATAGCTCTAGCATTGGATATGTTATAAGCAAGACACCATTGAGGCGTTCCCATTGTTCTTATTGTTAAGTTAACAAATAATATCAATATCAATCGATTGAATCAATCAAAATCACGGCACAAATTAAAATGTAATAACATAGTTGCAGTGAAATTGGCTCTACAAAATCAATGTACTTAAATGTATAATCTATTTGTTTTATGCGTTTGTATGCAAACGAATATACAATTTCTGCAAATTACATATTACGAAATAAAATATATTTAAGTTTTGAGCATACAATAGGTAATTGATGGTTAATTTTATTTGACCGCCGATAATTGTATATATTGCACATTAATATACGTCTCTGGTATGATATGCATGTGTACATCTATACTCTACGAGTCTACGATATGAATATTAAATATAAATAATAGTTTCATAATAAAAGGTAGTTATAACAACGACTCATAAATGTATATATGTATGTATCTTGTGTATATGTGTATGTAGGAAATATTACAAAATATGCGCGATTGGCAACGACGTACCTTTGCCAATTCATATTCCAATAATAGTTAAAATGTGCAATTTCAACTTACTCCGAATAAACTTACTAAAGAAGGGATGGAAGTCATTGAATTTGTCCTTGTGTGGTTGTAAATGGGTTTAAAATTGCATTATTAAACATTATTGAATACTAATTAATTATTACAATATGTCAACGTATTTCACTCGAATTAACCACATGAGGGGGGTATCGTGTAAATACATTAGATATCTTGAAAATAGAGATTTAAAAAAAAATAATATTAAAAGTTTCTTTGTCAGCCTATTTTCGAGATTTATAATGCCATATTGGATCTAAAGACCATTTGATTAGGTGTTCCACTTACAATTTTTCACACCCAGTCACTAAAGACTATAAATGCTATGATTTCTATTAGAAAATACTAAAATGTTTTGACAGACTCTAATGTTATTATACTATGAGACAATCACTAAGGATACATATACATAATATATAATGCAGACTTTTTAATTTAGATTTGTGTTTCTCTTCTTAGATGTTATACCTACTAGTTGTAGTGTGAACAGTACAATTATAAACCCATTTACTTCTTAGCTTCTTACTTACCAATCTGCAATCGAGTTTTTGGAGTCCAGCGTCATATGTAAGCTTGGCTTGTAGATTAATTAATGGTGACTAGGAAAATTAAGGAAATTTCATAAGTAATTATTTTGTTCGATAAATATTTTGTTCATAAAGTAATTATTAGTTGGAGCTCTACTAGTGTAAATTTGGAAAATCAGAAAAATTTTCATTACTACCAAAAATTTATTTAATTTAAAAGAATTGAAATAATTAACAATTTATCGATAGAAATTATATCTGTCATACAACACAGAATGAATGACGTTATTTTTTCACAAAATTACGCTAATAACTATTGTTAATTGTGTGCTTTCTTTCCATTCAGTAAATTAGCAAATTAATCAATATAAGTAATAATTCAATCAATATGTAAAAATAATTAAAATTAATTTGATCATTTCCCAATAATAATAATTGAACACAGCTTTCGCTTATAATTACTTTTAATCCATAACTAAGTATATGCATAACAATATATATAGTTTTTGATGACTGTGTTTTATTATGTACATAAGTAGCTACAAAAACAACTTTTCTTATCAGATCAATAATAATAACTACTCTTACAATCATCTTATATATACTATAAAGAAACCACCAAAAACCAGTCCATTTCCGAATTTAATTTCATTCGATTTCCAATTAACATCTTAACCGATTAAAATCTCTTTGAATGTGGTATACAAAATAACGACACATTCGTCGAGAGTGAAAGTTTGTATATAGCTAAATAAATGAAGTTTATTGCTACAATGCCATTTGACCCTCATCGTGTATAACATCCATAAATCGTGGTGTACTTAGTGGATAATGGTAAATTGGTACTAAATGATTAATGGATTTGGATGCAGGATAGATGTCACATGAATATGCGGAAATTAAAATGAACTTTCATTCAATGTCGTTAGTTGAGATTTTATCGGAAGCGAAGTGAGCAATTTTTTTTCCGCCAATATATAATACATAGAATATAATACATAGAAATCAAGACCTTCCTAAAACAATCTTATACTACGCATAACTATACATCTTATCTCATACAAACTGTTCAAGTAATTCTGATTTATGTTCGATAGAATTTATATTACAACACTTACAAACATCCTTCTTAAGACTAGCTGTAAAAACAAAATATAAACCGGATTGAATCTCTAAAAGCGCGTTCAATCATTAGTTTTTCTTATCTTATCGTTGGCGATGACTAAAACCTCTAACAAAAACGCATAAAATATGTAAGTCCTATAGTCAGTAAACAAACAACTCGTTTGCATAAATTCACTTCCTGAACCTCACACCTGACCATCTAGAAGAAAATCCAATAAACAACAGACAGTATAAAAACATATTAAATAAATCTATAGCCAATCATCAGTCATCTTGTAGCCCACCCAACCACTTAAGAACACACCAACTAATTAACTCCAAAAAGTCAAAATACAAAATCGATATCGTGATTAAGAACGATTCTCATATGGAAAAAGTATCGAATAACGCAAAGAAAAAAAAAATTGTATGATTAATTGACACCAAAATGTATATCAAATGAGCTTACATGGATGGTGCTGTATGTGAATACATGGCGCTGCCAACTTTTTCTTGTTTAATTATGAGTTACCATGATTTGCATAAATAGTTTTTTTTTAAGCCAAGAGGAAGTCACATTTTTATACTTATTAATGAAAAAGTGCTAATTTATAAATTAGCCATTTGGGCCAAGGCAGAGAAAATATGCGATAATTAAGCCAATGAAAATGTTTCGAAATACGTGTAGCGACGTAACAAACCGTCTTATACCCCCATACAGCGTACACCTTGTTTATAACAATTCAAATAAAAAAATCCAATTAGCCACACTTTTAATAATATCTACAATCGAGTAATTAAAAAAAATGCAATGTTTGCTGTTTATAAATGATGGACAATTGTTAAACATTATTTACGCTTTTATTGTTTGTATAATTGGAATTTTCTCACGCTTTATAAGAAATTTTTCACGTTAGTTTCAAAGTGTATTTAATGTTTAATATTAACTCTATGAGGAAAATGAAACTTGTTGCTTTGAATGAACTGTGTTTTTTTATATTGTTTCTTAGTCTTACAAAAAAAAATATTATACAATGCTATAAACTACATATTAGGACGAATCGCTCGTAAATAAAACATACAAATTTGATGACAACTGTTAGATTAATCGCATAAAGCAATCAACATTTTATTACAACAAAAATGAAAAACTGTGACCTTAATAGAACAACTTGAACTATTGTATGAATCGCCCACGTTATCTTCTGCAAACTGTATGTAGCAATATTTTAATATAATAAAATCTGTAAAATTTAAAATAATTGGGTGGATATTGAACACGATTAACTACAAAGGCTATCGCCCATGTTATCTTAAATATTTATATTATACCACGCATCAAAAATAGTAGACAAGACAAATACATACTTGTTTTCATTTATTGCGTTTTTCATTCATTTACATAAATATTTATAATAGGATCACTACACCTCTGAATAATTTCATTTTACTTTCATAATCGATCCTGATGAAAAATGATGTTTTACAGAATGCAGCAATCAGTTAATAATATAGAAATAGCGGATTTATTTCTTTTTTTCAA
>JANSTT010018296.1:0-14188 GCA_026745375.1 Platyura marginata
ATAATAATAATAATAATGTAAAAATAACAATTTAGTACCTGTCCTCAAATGGGGACAGCCGGCGTTAATGGGTTAACATTTTGTCATTATTCTCTAAGCGACCAATTTTCTTTGCGCCCGGCTTAAGTGCTCCATTGATACTTCAATGATAACGATGAAGGGATTAAAAGTAATAAATGCGATGCGTTTTATTGCTATTACGTCCCTGTGGGGTTGTCTAAAAGTTGATTAAGTGTCGGTCTAAGGCTGTATAAAAAAATTTCTAAATAAAACAATACAATGTAGTAAGAAATGCGGTTAAAGTTTATATCTAAGTGAATTAGAAATTTAGTAGGTAGGCAGTGTCTTTAACAACACTTTATTATGAAAACTAGTTAAAGTAAATTACATAAACGTATGGATAGATAAAAAATAGCTTTATATTCTTTCACTTGACAATAAGATCTATACAACATTTATTATTCTATTATTATTACTGTTTCTGTTATAACATTAAGTATTTACACACACACTAAACAAAAAAAAATAGGTACTAAACGGTTATGAATTAAGTTGACAATAAAAATCCGTAAAATCTGTCATTAACTGTCAATTTAGACTTTCTCTTATTTATAGCCACACATCATTGAATGGATTAATATTTTTGCTTCAATTGACCTAAAGATCAGATTGAGAAAAGAAAACTTTTAGATAAACTATAAAAGCTAAGCAAACAATAATGTATAAAGTATCAATTATATATCAATATAGTATTATTATTGCTGCAATGTCTATTCATTGAATTTCTTCTTCCAATGGTCAATATATCAATAAATTGCCAATAGTAGCAACATTGCAACAATATGATTGAACAAATAAATATAAATATGAAATAAAATAGACATTACTTGTATAAATAAAAAGAAGCGAAACTTGTACCTACTGATTTTTGAAAATTGTGATGACCTCTTTTTTTGAAGAAGCAATTCTTACAAAATACCTACATTTAATGATGATGGAAATGGTTTCGATAGAAAACTCTGTTTAAGTTCTAAAAGCTGTAGGGTACGTCATCATGGCGAACATGTATAATTAGAGCTCTTCATCAGTGGTACCAGAATAAATTTTAAGTATAACCAATAGATGATATGATAATTCAATTTAACTGTTTGGCATATCGATATTTTGGTACCGCTGTTAAGTAGAAAATAGTAGGTTAGGTTAGGTTGGGGGGCTGTAAGGCTGTTGACCCTTCACCACTGAGACCTAAAAGATCTATTGTAGATGCCCCTACCGATATTTAAATATCCTCTATTAGCCAGGTGATGTTAATGAAGTGTAGCACCCGAGAGGGGCTGTTCTCTCGGATGTCGTTTGGAGTCAGAATGTAGCCTTCTAAGCCAGGACAATCGCAGAGTATGTGTTCCGCTGTTTCGTCTTCTTCGAGACAGAAGCGGCATGAAGGGTCAGGTATTCTGCCAATTTTGTGGAGATGATATCTCAATTGACAGTGACCTGTAAATAGTTCAGTGTAAATTCTGAGGCTGTTTTTATGAAGCCTAAGAAGCTTGTGAGCTCTTTGTTGTGAATACGAATTTATGAATTTCTTTGCGTGTTGTTGGATGGTTTCCCATTGGGACCGCTTTTCGCCCTCTTCCCAGTCTATTGATGCCCTTTTGATTGTTCCTTTGGATAGAAAATAGTAACATTGACATTACGCTCTGGTTCCACTAATAAAGTTCCAAAACAATAAAACATCCATAATTGTTTTAATTATTTTATTATTGACTTGCAAGAATTTGCAAAAACATTGGAACATTGAATTATAATCTAAATATCAACTTTAAACCTAATTTAATATTTTCGTTAATAGATTTTTCAGTTCTTATCCACATAAATGTATTTTCGTAGTATTTTATACAAGTGCCTATATCTACTTGATTTTTAAAATAGAAATAACTGTATATTTACTAATTAAAGTAATTAGTGACAACTCACTTCTTATCAAATTATATAGCAATTTATCAAATAATCTGTTAGGTTTCTGTTTAAAATAATAACATACTTGGGACAAGTGGATTTAATCAAAATTATTATTTAAAAAAAAAACCGAAGTACATATAACAGATGGTAATTTCCGTATGCACGCTACAATCATAAATGGACCACACACAGCCGTTGATTTTGATTACAAATTGTTGATTTAAATAAAATAAAAATTGTTCTGTTCAGAGAAATAAAAATCTTTTTAACGTGTCATTTATTGCTGATATAGTTATGTAATAAAGTAAAGTGGTAAGCTGTGAAAATTATCAATTGTTAACTGGTGTTGTAGGTTATTCTTTGAAGTACCTACATATATTTGTAGGTACTTTAAGAAATATTTTTATATACTACTTAAATGTTAGCCCACCGTGGAAGCTGCAATTCTATTATACAATAACATCTTTGTACTCATATATTGATTGATCATAATAAAAAAAATTGGTATTTTATTAGAGAACTTTAATTGACCTTTTACTAAAGCTTAAATTGTAATTTCCAATTTGGACTTGATCTTTTGCTTTTATAGGATTTTTGTTCAATGACTTTTTAACTTTAAGTGAGGATATTATAATTTTTATTGTTTTCCTTAATCATCGATTATTCTATTTAATGATTAGATTAGATTTAGGAGAGGTTGGTCCAAGTAGTCCATAAAGCACCGCGATCTTTAGAGATTCAATATGGTGTTGTTCCTGTTTAGGAAATTAATCAACCCACTCTGGAGGCTTGTCGTGATTTCCCTCGGTGAGGGAAAGGCTGATCCTAGTCCTAGATATTAAAGCCTGCTGTGGGCTAGTTGATCACATTCACAGTCTCTTCTTCAATATGGCATAATCTACATGTGTCGTCTTTAGTGATTCGTAGACTGTGTAGATGTTTATTAAGCCTGCAATGACCTGTTAAGAATCCCGTTACTAGGCGAATTTGGTTTCTTTTCAAGTTGAGAATTTTATTCGTCAGTTTAATAGAGTAGTTGGGGAGACATTTTTTGGAGTGTCTTACTTTAATATTTTTTTTAATATTTCTTGTGCATAAGCCATTTTTTGAGACTAGTTTTTTAAATTTTCCACCTAAAATTTATTCTGATAATAACTTCTAGACACTAATGCAACACTTAAAGACCAAATTTAAAATACTGGAACGGCTTTTAACCTTTTTTGGGGGAAGACGCTGTACTGAAAAAAATACCTTTATAGTGTGAAGACAATAAGCTTGTCTAATTCTTGATCATTTCCAATAAATTAAAACACTATATGAGGCATACCGAATTATTAAGAATCAGTTATTTAAAAATCGTAATCATTGCGTAATCTATACTCAAGAAAAATTTGAAAACATTTTACAACATCATTAACCATACAGTGAATATTTTTTTTTTTTTTTTGCTGAATACCCAACAAGGATTTAAAAATTAATTCGATTAATAATAATAGTACCGAAATAACATTTTTACCCACGTAATTCTTTTTTTGTTTTTTTTTTGTTTTGTGTGTGCAAAATACGATCTTTACTTAAAATGTCGAAAATTGATATGCATATGAATTTAATTTTGTATATAATTTTAATAAAAATCCTACACAATTAACCCGTAACAATTTGTGGGCGCACGCGACCATGAGTTTTTTAATAAACTACTACTAACGTTAAACAGCAGCTGATGGTAGGTAAATTATTTTTTATAATTTCATTAAAATCTGTGTAAAACTTATTGGAAATGTGGTGTGTATATTATCTTAGTAGGTATAAGTCTGGCAGTCAATCCTGATAGTTGTTACTTGTTACTTGTGCACTTGAATATTCTGATAAATTTGGTTTAACTATAGTTTGATGCTTTGATGGCAGTAAATATTGTCTCAGTTTTAACTTCTACATTATACCATAAGAGTACTTTTAATGTAATTTTGTCTTGGGTTCAATACTTCAATATTAGTTAATTGTAATTGATTTTTTGTTTCTAGTTTTTAGTATGGATGAAATTATGTATAAGCCAATTGGGCATTGGTACCTGTTGGCTGAAATTAAATAAATAAATTTAAAAAAAAAATCCATATCCAGATATCTTCCTATGCATATATAAAAAAGGAAGTAGGTAATGTTGAAGGGTATAAAAACTAATCTTAAAAAACAAAGTTTTTCGTGTAAATCCTTTAGGTGGGTTTAAACTTACTTTCAGGTTTAAATTTTGCTTCTGCTAGTATGTATTGTACATATATGAAATATAGAGTGGAAGCTTTATTCCCTGTTTCTTTCGTGTCTTTTTTTATTTTTTCACAAATTGAAAGTTTAACAACAAAAAAAGCAATACAAATTTTGGTTCGCTCGCTCGTTGGCTCAATAACTCAAGATCGCGTTGAGCTAGAAGCTTGATTGATTTTTTGTTTGATTGGTTGAAATATTGTATGTCTGGGGCAGGTGGTAATTGAATCGATGGTTATTTGACAAAAGGCCCTAATCCTTATTTTTCAAATTTTTTAGAAAGAGAGAAAAAACTAAATATTTGTATGAAAAGAACGTTTAAAAAGCGTGAAATTTAGTAAAATAATGATGCCAGATAGTGTAAAATATCCAAAATTGCCAGATTTCATAAAAAAATATTTTTTGAAAAAATTGATGTTAGGACTTGTTGTCAAATAACCATCGATCGATAGATAAAAGTTAGATCGATAGATAAAAATAGAAGAGGGATCATTGATAGATTTTTGAAAATCCAATGTCAGAAAAATTAAATTCCGGTTTTTATATACCACTTCCGGTTTATAGTTGTACTTTATGCTGCGTCCAAACCAAAAATCATCGATCTTTATTGGAACACAATAATTCGTGTTTTGGTATTTATTTCGTTTACATTTCTATACGTGCGGGACAAAGACAATTTTTATATGTGTTTAGTTATTAAATTTATTAAAAAAAAAAAAGAATAAAATTCCTGTCATGAAAATAGCTTAACTTTCATTTTAAGATATTTGATATAAATTTACTATATCTACAACTATAGACATAGTAAGTATCTATATGTATGTATATATGAGTATGTGTGTATGTATAAAATGTATTAAATACCTATATACTACATCATAATATACATATGTACATAGTAAAATGATATTAACAACCATTAATTATAAATGTTTTACTACATCTTATGTATTTGTAAATTAATATGAAAATATGTACCAAAAACCAAAGAACATGACTATTCAGAGAGAAAAAACTGCCTACGCATACCTTCCATCTAATCATTAATAATAATGAAATTTAATTTTTGTTGTTGTTGTTTTTGTTGTTGTTGTTGTCTAAATAGACTATGGTCTCATGTAGCGAGCTCAATCGAAATGCTTGGTATGTTTATAAAAAGTAACTCGTGGTACGTTCAATTTTGGGCTCTATTTTGGATAAAACAACATTTTCCTAATATTCTGAGGCGTAAATTACCTCATGCCCGGCGGACGCAATCAAATAATACAACAATTTAATTCAATCATTTGCTGTGTGAACAAAATAAAACTTTTAAAAAATAATTGATTGATAGCTTGATAGAAAAACCGATGGCAAGGTATGTTGAACTCGAACAGTGAGCACCTTACAATCCACACTTTTACATTATGAAATGATATGTAGTTGATGGTGGCATGTACATTATGTATATCTCTAGGTACAACATAAATATTACATTCCAAACTATGTACAATAACAACAACAACAACAACAACAAAAAGAATAAATATTTTTCACTTTATCATCATGTTTCTTATATATATTTTTTTTTTTTGGAAGACAAATTTTACGCGAAAATCTCACTTTTGTGTTTGTATAGTGAAAAACAGCGCGCGGGAAATTAATTAGCCGTGTACGCCATCAGTAATTACCCATGCGCAACAACCGGAAAACTTTTGCTTAGTTCTGTCAAATATGTTTAGTATGACATTATATATGTTACCTACCTTAGAAGTAATAATATGTATGGTACTACATAGTGTTGTAAAGATAAGTTATTTGTCTCTTGAGAGTATAGAAGAAGAAGAAAAAAATAAAAAAGAAAAGAAGTTTGTCATTTACCATGAAACAATAATTGTTATTATCGAAACGCGTGCCTCTTTTCTGCAGATAATAAAAAAAAAAAAAAACGAACAATTTTCCGTTATTTGTTAGGAGTGAAGCTTGAGCAACTTTGTACAATCGAAATAAAAAAGTATGTCAGATCTGGTGTTCGTTACTACATACTAATCTGCTTAATTGATAAAAATGTACAGAGACCTAATAGCAAAACAGGGGTCAGTTCTTAATAGGTAAATAGAACCAAGAAGCAATGTGAGTAAATTTAATTATAATTGAATACATTTTTGTTTTCTGGCTAGTGAAAATTGTGGATATTATCCGGGAGAATTTTCTATTTTATAAAGCTTTTTCAATATTGTCTCTTTATTGTTCCTTTATCAGCGGTACGCACCGAGCTTAATGTAAAATACTCGTAGTTGCGCTAATTTACTACATATAATTTCTAGAATAAAAACTGTTTCAAAGTTAATGTAAGAAAGACATTTCTTATTTGGACAATTATCGTCAAGAATTTAACGCAACTAATTTATCGCCAACAACAATTAATCGACAACAGTTCATCAATGGGAAATTATTGCCTGTAATATTCTCATCAATTTATTGAAGAAAATTATCGACCACAATTTATTTACCACAAATTTTAGAGAGTCAACAATTTATAGAAAACAATTGATCGACAGTTATAATTATCGCCATTATTTAAATTTGGAGGTGTGTATTAGAATAATCGAGATCAGTGAATTCATAGTGTGAAATTAACTAGGACGTTGAAGAATTTTTTCACCTTTTTCACTTTACTTAAATTTTGTCAGTTATTAGATATTGCTAAATGTTAGAATTAGAATTGGTTAGTTGCTTAGCGATATTCTTTTCAGATTATGTTCGGGAAGGGCAAAACTTTTTGCATTGCTAAAACTAATTTTTAAATCGGAAGTGAACAATCTGAGGGTACATATTTATAATGAGCTCAGGTTCAGGGTAAAATCTAAGACCATTTTCTAAGACATTTAAAAATAATAATTTAAAGATCTTGTAAATTTACAACAATTTTTTTTTTTAATTTTCAGTATGCATTGGGACAAATGGTCGAATGTCTGTTCCATCGAACAGAGACCATCACTACAGAAATCTGCGGGACAGATTTACAAATTGTACTTATGTCGATGGTAACTTGGAATTGACATGGCTACAGGATCCAAAACTAGACTTAAGCTTTGTACAGCATATCCGTGAAGTAACTGGTTATGTACTAATTAGTCATGTTGATATTCAGCATATTATCTTGCCAAGGTAAATTAATTTATGATTGATTTGTTATGTTAAGACTTTTTCTTTATTTTTTGTTTTTTTTTGCCATATTTGTTATTAGTTTGAGAAAACTCATCTACATAATTTTGAATTATTAATTAATTTTTTTTTTTTTTGTAGGCTACAAATTATAAGAGGCCGAACACTGTTCAAAGTGAACATTCTCGAAGATCAATTTGGATTGTTTGTTACATACTCACAGATGCACACATTGGAATTACCCGCACTTCGTGATATTCTAGCTGGATCTGTTGGATTATTTAATAACTACAATTTGTGTCATGTAAGAAGTATTAATTGGGACGAAATAATAACAGGTAAATAATTAATTAATTATTAATTATTGATTGGTTGAATTTCATGAATCCTTCTTCAATTCCAGGACCCAAAGAGAAACTCCAATACACATACAATTTTACATCACCAGAACGAGAGTGTCCAGCATGTCATCCAACATGTGAGGCTGGATGCTGGGGTGAAGGTGCTCACAATTGTCAAAAATTTAGCAAAACAAATTGTTCACCACAATGCGCTCAAGGAAGATGTTTCGGACCAAAGCCACGTGAATGCTGTCACCTATTTTGTGCTGGTGGTTGTACAGGACCAACCCAAAAAGACTGCTTAGCTTGTAGAAACTTTTACGATGATGGTGTTTGTAAGCAAGAGTGCCCACCAATGCAAAAATATAATCCAACCAATTATCTGTGGGAACCAAATCCAGATGGAAAATATGCGTATGGTGCGACGTGCGTTCGTAATTGTCCAGAACATTTACTAAAAGACAATGGTGCCTGTGTACGTACATGTCCCATTAATAAAACGGCAATAAACGGTGAATGTGTTCCTTGTAATGGACCTTGTCCGAAAACTTGCCCAGGAACTGGTATTGTTCATTCAGGAAATATTGAATCGTTTAAAGGCTGCACTATCATTGAAGGTTCATTGGAAATTCTTGACCAAAGTTTTGACGGATTCCAGCAAGTTTACGCAAATTTTTCGTTTGGGCCACGTTTCATTAAAATGCATCCAGATCGATTGGAAGTTTTTTCAACATTGCGAGAAGTTACTGGTTTCATAAATATCCAAGGATACCATTTGCATTTCACCAATCTCTCGTACTTCCGTAATTTAAAAGTGATTGGTGGACGTCAACTGATGGACACATATTTTGCCTCATTGTACATCGTTAAAACGGCATTACGATCATTAGAACTGAGATCATTGAAAAGAATCAACTCTGGAGCTGTTGTTATCCTAGAGAACAAAGACTTATGTTTTGCAGATGAAATTGATTGGAATAAAGTCAAGAAATCAACCGAACATGCATCGATGATTGTTAACAATCGAAATGCAACCGAATGCAGTAAGTTTTTATGGCCAAACTTGAAAACTCAATTGTATGTCTTAATTATTTTTAATTACAGAGTCAGAAGGTTTAGTTTGCTCAGACGAATGTACATCGGCAGGTTGTTGGGGTCCGGGACCGGAACAGTGTTTGGAATGCAAACATTTTAAATTCAACGATACGTGTCTACATACGTGCGATAGTTTACCAAATATTTATCAAATGGACTCACAAAATTGTGCTGTGTGTCATCCGGAATGTAAACATTCCTGTTCAGGTCCTGGTGCCGATAACTGTACTGAATGTGTTCATGTTAAGGATGGAAAATACTGTGTGCCTGAGTGTCCTGAATCAAAATATGCTGAAAATGGAATTTGTGTCTTTTGTCATGAGACCTGTATTGGATGTTCTGGACCAAAAAATACGATTGGACCGGATGGTTGTACTTCTTGTGAAAAAGCTATTATTGGCGATGCAGCTGTTGAACGATGTTTGAAGAAGAATGAACCGTGTCCTGGTATGTTCATTAGAATTGTTCGAGTTCTTACAGTGAACTAACATTTTCTGAATTTTCTTTATAGATGGTTACTACTTTGAATGGGTTATTCCACACGAACAAGGACCGCTAAGACCATTGGCTGGCAAAGCTATATGCCGAAGATGTCATCCACGGTGCAAGCGATGTACAGCTTTCGGTTTTCATGAACAACAATGTCAAAAATGTGCTGGTTATAAACGAGGTGAACAATGCGAAGATGAGTGTCCAACTGATTACTATGCCGATGAAGAGCATCACGAATGCTTTCCGTGTAATTCTGAATGTCGCGAATGTAATGGTCCAGGATCAGACAATTGCTTTCAGTGTCGAAATCTGAAAATCTATCAAGGCGATCCAAATGATAATTCCACATTGTTTAACTGTACTGCTACATGCACCAAAGAGTTTCCACACAAAATATATGCACAAGATCAAGTTGGACCATACTGTAGTGCAGTGGCAGCGTCAGCAGGATTTAATGCCGAAACAGCAGAGGGATCAACTATTCTTGTTGGAGCGATAATATGTTTTGTTTTGGTCTCTTCCATATTGATTGTATTGATGTATATATGCCGACAAAAGACTAAAGCTAATAAGGAAGCGGTTAAAATGACAATGGTACTGGCCGGTTGCGAAGATGCTGAACCGTTACGTCCATCAAATGTAGGTCCAAATTTGACAAAACTAAGAATTGTTAAACAACAAGAACTACGACAAGGTGGATTACTTGGGATGGGAGCATTCGGTCATGTATATAAAGGTGTTTGGGTTCCTGAAAATGAAAATGTTAAAATTCCGGTGGCTATTAAGATATTGCTAGAAATGTCTGGAGCTGAGTCTAGTAAAGAGTTTCTAGATGAAGCCTACATAATGGCATCCATGGAACATCCAAATTTACTTAAATTGCTTGCTGTATGTATGGCATCTCAAATGATGCTCATCACGCAATTAATGCCATTGGGTTGTCTTCTTGATTATGTAAAGAAAAACAAAGATAAGACTGGATCGAAAGCCTTGCTTAATTGGTCTACACAAATTGCTCGTGGCATGTCTTATTTGGAAGAGAGACGTTTAGTTCACCGAGATTTAGCTGCTCGAAATGTGCTCGTCCAAACACCATCCACCATTAAAATTACTGACTTTGGACTGGCTAAGCTTTTATCATCTGATTCCAATGAGTATAAAGCAGCCGGTGGTAAAATGCCTATTAAATGGTTAGCCTTGGAGTGTATACGACATCGTGTATTTACGAGTAAATCCGATGTTTGGGCATTCGGTGTAACCATTTGGGAATTATTGACTTTTGGTAGTCGTCCATATGAAAATATACCAGCTAGAGATGTCCCGGGTATGATAGAGGTGGGACATAGATTAGAACAACCATCTATATGTACTCTTGATGTTTACTGTACGCTACTGTCTTGTTGGCATTTAGATGCAGACGTTCGACCAACATTCAAGGAATTGGTTGAGGAATTTTCAAAGTTTGCCAGAGATCCAGGCCGATATTTAGTGATACCCGGTGATAAACATTTACGATTACCTTCGTACACGAGTCAAGATGAAAAAGACTTAATTCGAACATTGGCGCCGGCTGTCGAAACACCCGAAACGATAGCCGAAACGGTTGAGTATCTTCAACCAAAAGTACGTTCATCTACGTTACCGGGACCAAGTACCGTAGATCAATCCGATGAAGTTCCTGCCTCCATACGATACTGCAGTGATCCAATGAAAATGTCCGGCGACGATGAAACGGATAATAGCGGCCGTGAAGTCGGCGTCGGTAATATACGATTAGATTTGCCACTGGATGAAGATGATTATTTAATGCCAACAAGTCAAAGTCAAAGTACAGGCACAACTGGCGGATACATGGATTTAATTGGAGCACCAGTTTGTGTCGATAATCCTGAGTACCTGATGGGTTCGATATCCCATAATGCACCACCACCAACTCAAACGATCGGTATACCGGTTGCTATAAATCCAGTTAGTAATGAGGGAGAACAGTCATCCGATCATGAATACTACAACGATCTCCAACGAGAACTACAACCATTGCATCGAAGCGAAACAACTGTCTGATTACTATTTAGTATATAGTAATATAGTGTACCTACTAGGTATCTCAAATATAAAAATAAAAAAAAAACAAAAAAATAAAAAAAATTAAAAAAACTTATTATGATAGTAAAATAATGCGATAATTAAGTGCCTTAAGCATACAAAGTGCCTTTAGTAATTAAGCTATCTTTAGTGTGTACTTATTTAAAAGCGCAAAAGAAAATTTTTAATTAAGTTAAGCATTTTAAGTGAAAAAAATCTGTGATATTCGTTTGTAGTAACGATTAATGAAAAAGCAAAGTGCAGCAATTCTTAAAGTTTTTTTTTTTTTTTTTGTTTTAATATTAATGTTTTAATGTTACATATTTATTTTATTTTTTTGTCTTCTACTATAAGATATGTAGGACTTAATAAGCTATAAATTGTATATAAGGGATATATAATTATAAATAAAAATAGACATTTATTGTAAATATCAACGACATTTATGAACCTATGCAGTATCAGAATGTACTGTACATTTACATAGTTAACAAATAGTAAAGGAAAACACATTTTTAACTGCTAACTAACTAAAATTAATTATTTTCTTCACTGACGTTTTTTTTAAATTTTATATTCAAATTAATTTTACCGTTGACTTATCGGCGATTTATTTAATCAACCTCAATAAGCTTATTTAAAGCATTCGTGTAGCATATTAATAAAAAATAAAACAAACTAAATTGATTCCCGGAAAAAGCCAAGTTTTGCGCGAATTTTTGCATATTATAAATGAATTCCGTTCATTCGGTAAACATTAAATGCCGAACAGAAATGCAAATTTTTGGTCAGCGATTATTTCTAACAAATATTGCAAACCTACCGCCATTTGCTTTTTCCAATGTTTAAAACGAAAAAACAAATTTAGACTCTGGCACCACTGTAAACTCTGGCCATTTTGACTACTCTATCAACATTGTGTGAGATGACAGTTGATTTTGAGTTGTCGAATCGAAGTGATTGGTTGTGATAGTGAACTGAAAGTAATTTTTGTTTTTTTTAGAAAAATATGTTAGTAATTATGTATTCTTAAATAAACGTAATTGAATGTTAATGTCAACCTTTGTTCTTTCTTTAATGCAACCGCCGAATTCCATTCGATATTAACAATATTTTTCTTAATTAACTACCAGAATAATTTCGAAATTTCGAATTTATAAAGACAATTTGCCAATGTTTACTAGTCCATACGGGTGTTTTAGATTTGTTTCTAAAATTTAGAAACAAAGCTTACTGCAGTTAATTGTATTTAATTAATTCAAAGAAAATTTACCGCCTGAGATCTCCTATCATAAATATTATTTTGAATTTAAAAAAAAAATGTCTACAAGTCTATTAATTGATTCTTCATACAAAATTTAAGATAATGTAAGGCAACATCTCTATCCAGAGGGGCCTTTAAAAATTGCTTAATTTCTGTATGACAAATAGTAAATGGTAAATATTATGTATATGGTAAGAGATCTAAGATAATCGGAAGATTAACTTTACAAGCACGAAAAGTGTTTTTTCCTTTACAATTTATCGTAATTCTATTTTCTTCGTGCACAAAATTGTCAATTGAAATCAATTCCATATTATTTCTGTATCGTTAAAAATAATCCAGTGATTTGTTCAGAATAGTAAATATGTATATCTAGAATCTAGACAGAAGCCGAAAATGAAATGCTAATACTTAATATTGAGAAAAAAAAGACGAAAAAAACATATAATTAAAAAACTAATAAAAATAAAAAAAAAATTGACTTCGATATTGTGAATTTTATAGATATTATATTAATAGTTAGTTATTGTAGATAGAATATTTGGAAATATGTATTTTGAAAAATCAATTGCAAATTTTGTACGAAATATAAAATATTTTTTATATACCTACATGTTCGATTGTGTAATTATGTGTGCCATTAATTTGTAAAGTTTTATCTTAAAATACAGAGATCGGCACAACAAACTTTGTTGTATTATACAAATTGTATAAAAATAAAAATAAACTAAAAACAATTATTAAATTAAAATGTTTTTTTAGAAATAAAAAATAAAATCTGAGGTATGTACGCGAATCCATTAATTCCCTTCAAATGAGGGAATATATAAAAAACCGCTATATTCCCTTATTTTTCGAAATGTCAACAAAATACTTTTCAAAATGGTATCTGCGCAGTGTCATCTCTACCATTTTGAAATCGGTTTTTGGAAAATTCTTATTTATTGAGATATTTTCATGAAAACTGTGGTTTGGGGATTTTGGGGGCCGGCGACTATGCAAATATGACGTGATGTTATATTTTTTAAATATTGATTTGAAATTATTTTTCTAGCTCCTTCGCTCCTTTCTAATGGTCTAATCTAAACTCTAAACTAAGGAATTTCTGCAGCGATAACAGAACCCTCGGAGCCCCTGGAGAGAGGTACAGGAATAATAAAAATTGAATAATTTGTGAATAAAATGTAATTAAAGAAAAGCAAAATGATTCCAATAAATTAAAGTAAGTTAAAAATGTGTCTTTTGTTTTGGATGAAGAAATTTTAGTTAAAGATCAACAAGAATCATCCAAACAGACTATAAATGTTTATGGAGAAAATTTCAAGATGCATCAATATCTAGAAACCGACAAGATTCATCAATATCTAAAAACCGATAGCGCCAATGAAACAGACATCCCCGAAAACCCCCAAATACAAATTTTCATGAAAATATCTCGATAAATAAGAATTTTCCGAAAACCAATTTCAAAACGGTACATGCAGCGCCATCTCTGGGCTGAGTTACCTGCTGCTACTTATGAACTCCTGATCCAAATATTTTT
>JANSTT010018297.1:0-14188 GCA_026745375.1 Platyura marginata
ATTACATTTTTTAAGGCAGTGTAATATTAACCGCGATTGTCTGCTGCCACTTCGTAAAACAAATTCATTGATACAAAATGCTCAACACATTTAGCCGTAAACGTCAGATTACGTAAATTGCGACCAGAATTTGTCTCCTGGTTATATCGAAACTGCGTTGTACAATTACCGCGTTATACAAGAGTTATCTGTATCCTGTATACAAATGAGGTGGCCAACTACAAATTCGTTAGCATTCAATTACTTTGTAGGCACCAGATAATGTATCTCTAAAATTTAATTTTTATTTTTAAGTAAGTTTTTAATTATTTCGATATTCTATTTACACACAAATAATATAGATTTCAAATTAACAGATGGAACAGATTAAGTTTACGAAAACTTTTTATACCTACACAAAGTTTAACTTTAACTACATATAACAGTATTGGATTGGCAAAAGGTTTCCGGTTAATTATATTCAATTAATATTGGAAAAGGAAACAATAAATTAGTTCTCCTTTCACTTGAAACCAACAAACATTAACCGTCTTCCGGAACGATAGTACGTACTATAAGAGCTTTTACCAATAGAGAAAAACATATGCAAACCTTGTGTATATATAGATAGGTTGCTCTGCTCTAGGGATATAAATTTGTATAAAAGCTTTTCTTTTTGGGTTTATATATTTTTTTGAAAAATAATTATTCACGAGTAACACAGCAATTAATTTTCGGTATTTTCAAACAATTGAATGGGCGGTATATTTTTTTTCACCAATTGCTTTGTTAGCTTTATAATTATGTGATATTAACCCGGGATGAAATTTATATACCTGAATGTTGTCGGGTGACTGCTGAAATCCTGGATTAAATAAAAGCTTCGTGCATAATACTTCTATTAATTTAAATTTTTGGGTATTAAATGTCGCGCATTAGTGTATGTATAACATTGTATGTGACTTCAATTCAAAATAAATGTAATTATGGAATGTTTTGAATTTTGAGAGCGCACCACTTCAATACCTCACGCCCCTACACCCTCCGTTTTCAGTTTTGTTGTAAAATCTCCCTTATTCATATAATACAAATTGATGCTTTTTACATACATAAAAGCATGAAACATATATAATTCATACGAGAAAATATAAATGTCAGTTGTCATGTGGGGAAATCCTATACTTCTTTTTGATGGGGGAGCCCAGTGCCTGGGTTTTCGCTTAGGTTAAGTTGTTCTGTTGTGTTTCATATATGTATTTTTCTCTGTACGATTTTATTTTTTTTTTTTTTATTATTATTTTTTTTTCCTCGTTTTTTCTCCTTGTAGGACCTAGAAGATATATTGTATTTGTCAGTTAACAAAATGTGCAAATTCACTGTATATTAATAAATTAAATATTTTATGTTCATTTTGGAAATATACCACAAAAATTATTATTATGGAAAAGTTACCCGGTACTTATAATTTGCTTGTAATTAAGATTTACTGCCTATCCTATTATATATTAATTAATATTATCAAGGTTAATATTCATGAGCGCTGGTACAATATAGAAATCTTGACACGAATTGTAATGAAACTTGAAGCATTGCTAATTTTGTTTTGTCTTTGAATTTGAGAAGTCGCGTTTGCTTTTAGAGTAGGTACAAAACAACGCCATACTCTCCCCCCCCTAAAGCCCTATGACATCTTTAATTAATTATATGATCTCTAACGGCACCACATCCCATAGTATTGAATTTTGCCAACATTAAAGTTTTTGGAAGACATATAAATTGTAAGGGTTATAAGGACACTTTAACAATTTTAATTTTCCCTAGGCACTTAAAAATTTATTTTTGAAAATATTCATTATGGAGGTAAAAAATCGAGTGTCGTATTTGGAAGAGTATCGTAAGCGAAAATTTTTTAAAACATAAAGCATAGGGAAACCACTCAAAAACTAATATCGAAATTTGATAATGGACGACAGTGGTTCCTTCGTTCTTCTTAACCTGGCCTAATTTGTTCGCAAAACAATAAATTAATTATTATCGTGATCGCAGATGGCAAAGATCCTATGAAAGTTTGTATATAGACTAAAAATTTCACGACAAACAACAATTCTACTAAGTTTTTCTTTAGAGTGTAGTAAATACACTGCACTGAATTTTACTATTATACAGCTGCGAACAGTGACGATTCAACTTGTCTTTCACAAATTTGGCATATTTTTTAAAATTCCTTTAAATATAACTTATCCGCAGACATATTATTCTTCTGGGATTCTAGGCTATAAATATAAAACTTTCTACTCACTTAGTTGTTTGCATTCCTCGGGATTTTCATCACTTTTATCATCACAGTCTGGTTCTCCATCACATACAAAACTTATATGAATACAAGCGCCATTAGCACAACGAAATTGTCTTTTTGAGCACTGGGCTTGATTGTATGTAGCTGAAAAATAAAAATCAAAAAAATTCTTAGTATAAAATTCTATATCAGAATTTCGAAATATTATTTATAACTGCACAAATACATATATTTCAATTTTCAAAATGCTATTGATATATGGATGCCTATCTAACAGCACAATTTATGTGTGTAAATAAATATTCCTGTCAATATAATGTACGTATATATGTATATGACTATAAATCGAAATTGAGTCAATATTTGTCGACAAATTGTTATCAATTGATTCCAGTTTAACGCAGCAATGACAGGGGAACGATTTTTTCAAGGATAAGAAAGTAAATTTTTTTTTTCAAAAATATTTGACTTATAATTTACCTATTGATACAAAATGAATATAAATTGATTTCGCCAAAGTAGGAAATGTGAAGGGAAGTGAACATTTGTGCACAAAAATAATGCACAATGACTGAGAATATAATTATGTTTATACTTACCTAGTATTTAAGCAAAATTTCAAATCACTACTGTTTGATTAGTTATATGGAAGCAAAATTGAAAATTAAAACCCATACAAAAAATTTGTTTTCTATGTTCTCTGTCCCTATTTTTGTTTTCATTAATCTATTGATGCATCTAATTACTTATGTACAGATTCCGTTTATCCTACATTTCCTGTCTATAAATTTATGTATATTTAATTCATTTATACATTAAGGATTAAATGTTACGGGTAAGATTATACCCATCAGATAACAATGTCAAGTTACAAAAGCATTAAATTGAATAGACACCAAACATGACTATTTAAAGAAATTTCTCAAAGATCAAATATTAATAGGTTGGTTAGAAGATTTATTGTAGATATGCAATAAATGGGTCACTTATAGAGGACATTTTATTGACTTTCAAAGAATATTAAAACTTAACTATTTACTGTACAAAGTTTTTAAAACTAAACCAACTTTTATATAGTCGGTTTTTATTCATTTCAGAGTGCACTATAAAAATGTAGTTTATAAAGAGGTTTTTCATTTGGGTGTTCAATTTACCCCCATCCGCTTCTCTGTGGAAGCATAAAAATTATTTTTTAGTTTTAAACTGATTTATACAACTAGTAAGTATTAAATGGCAGAGAATTTTTTTTTATTATTTAATTTTTTAAGTTCACTCTACTGTACTTACTATTGCAGTTAAATAATGGCTATTGAGGTTTGTGAAACTCTGTATACATATTACGCATAAAATTGTATTTCAGATTGTACGAGTATAGTATACAAAACAAAGTATACGTAATAATACAGTTATCTATAATAGATCGTATTATTGCTCTGTCAATACATACATACATATATGTACATGAATTTTGTAGTCACTATTGTTCGGTATATGGCCGATAAAAATAATATAAGCACTTGTTGAAAGAAGAAAGCCGCAATAATAATTACAATTAAGATGTAGAACATAAGCAAACTATACCCTCATCTTAGGAATGTACAGTAAAAATAAACTCTTTACTTTAAAACAAGGATTGGGTAAACGTTCCGCCCTATTGATATTTATGCCCTTATAATAAGTCGTTAAATGCATCCATAAAAAAATATTATAAAATGGTAATCGCCAAGATGTATGCTATAAAATAAAAAGCTTACGCAATAAGATTTATAAGAATTTAACGAAACATTGATTTTCGAACATAAAGTTTTCCTCTTGGGTGGTATACATACATCTTTTATTGCAATTCCAAAGAATGTACATTGCGTGGTGACATAGTCGCCACAAGAGATTTTACTGTTTTTTTTTTTGCAGTCTTTTATCTTTCTCAATGTACCCTTTGATAATGTTGTTTCAACTATCTTTATAATAAAAAAGATAATTTCTCCCAATTCTCTATTCATTGTGTACCATAATGGGGACACTGATGAGGGGCTCTTCAATTTTGGATCCACTCCATAGAATTTTATTATCTTAATAATTAAAGGAAGGATTCACTGTACATATTGACACTGTTTTCTGTCTATCAATTAAAATTAAAACGGAAAAAAAGAAAAAAATTCAAAAAAGATTATTAAACCTCTAAATCATAAAAATGAAAAAGCGAAATTCAATTTTGAAATCAAACAATTTAATCTGATTAAAACGTAATGCCTGGTACCATCTATATTACAAATATTTGCACAGGTTGATAAATGGCAAGAATTTAATTTTATTTATGCAGCTATTTCTATAATTTATTTAATCAATTATAATCTTGGCATTCATCAACACATATTTGAGATTAAAATTAGATGTGTTAAAATTGAGATTGTATGTATATATGTATAAATCTGTCGTGATGTTCAGTATCTCACGTTTTTTAAGCATACATAAATATAAACATCAGCATTAAAAGATAATTATAATAAGCGTTAAAAACATATGGTAAAAGACATACTAAGATATATTGACATAAAAGACGATGAATGCTTCCTTTAATCTGCATAAGCTTCAAGGGATAATTACTTATGATGGTAAGATAGTCTTTAAATATATAAATATACTTGATATGATTTTAAAGTTACACTTGTATAAAAACTTTTTAGAATATTGTGTAGAAATATAACCATAATTAAACTGCATCAGTAAAGAGTAAAATATTTTTAAGATAGTTTGACATAACACAAAACAAATTAATTTACAGCTTAAACGACATCTTACTATTATTGAAATATCGGCGGCCTAATGCAAACCACTTTTTAATTAAATTAATATTACTGATCACCGTAAAGGGTACACTTAGGCATTTTCAATGGTTTTAAAATGTTTAGTGGTCTAAATAAATTTTTAGTTAAAAAATTGAATATCTTAAAGAAGAGGTACTAACTATGAGGACACACAAAATAAGGGCAAATAAAAGGCTGGTAAGTAAAGCTAACACGACTTTCATACTAAATTACCCCTCCCCTACACTTCCCCTATCCTTACCCCACCATTTCCCCACCCTTTTTCAATTTCATATAAGAATTGTGAGAAAATGCTTAAATACTTTAGTAATTTAGTATGGTGGGTCCTATAAGAGGTAACGGTGGATTAAGAATGGTAACCTCCTCTTATGCAAAACAAAAACTTTTTTGTATATACAATTTTTTCTCAAATTCATATAAGAATTGTGAGAAAATTACCATTTCATTTACTATTATCAATTACACCCTCATATCCCCTACAAAAACAAAAACTTTTTTGTAAATACAATTTTTTTTAAATTATGTCATTTAGTGGAAGAAAACACGAAAAAATACGTTATTTACAAAAAAATTGTGACCTCTGAAGTTTCAATACATAGTGTTCTTCCAAATAACACTTTCGGAAGAAGGAAGTGGTTTTTTTTGGCTGGAGTCTAGGTCTGTCTAGTGGGTTTTAACTTTATCTGTTCGAAGTGCCTCTGAAATTCTTACTTTAATCCGCATAACCCTTTTATTTGGTGAAATATTTTAATAAAGAAAATTCCATTTGAAGTAAATTTCATTTCCAATCTTTTTTGCTAAAATTTTTTTTTGGTTTTCGAACAAAATATTAAAACAAATAATCATTATATAAAACCGGATACTCTGTTTGTCAATTTTTCAATGAAAAATTAGGCTAACAGAGAATACCTAGCTGCACATATTGATGATTTTCTTAATATTTTGTTAAAAAACTAAAAAAAATAATTATAAGCCAAATAAAATTGAAATTAGATTATCATTATAACAATATTTCAATAATGAAGAGATTTATGCGAATTATATTAAGATTTTCAGAGGAATGTATTTTGCATAGGTAAAAATAAAACCCACGCTACGTATCTCACATAAATATCCCTAAATGGTTT
This sequence comes from Platyura marginata, assembly GCA_026745375.1. NCBI lineage: Eukaryota > Metazoa > Arthropoda > Insecta > Diptera > Keroplatidae > Platyura > Platyura marginata. The sequence continues at coordinate 6,228 of JANSTT010018297.1, forward strand.
TAAATGGAAATCGGACAGACAATATACTCTAGCTATTTTCCGAAATTTTGGATTTTAAAACGAATAGGAAGTTTTACAATCATCTTTAGAAGCGTTATTTAATCAATACTTACTTATTTTGATTTTACAACATTTTCTCGACATCAACGATGTTTTGGGTTTACTGGACTTTCGTGTTTTAAAACAGACATTAGTAAACCGTAGCAAGCAATGTTAGAAATGTAAATAGTGCCAGAAATTGGTACCATTACTTTATTTATGCAACAATAAACTTTAAAAGGTCAAGTCTTGTTAGAAATTAAATAAGCAAACAATAAAAGTTATTTAAAAAAAAGACCGCGGGATCCCATTATATTATTAATGGAATTAGAAATGTTATGGGAGCAATGTGCGATTTCACTTTATTAAAAAGAAGAAGATAAAATTATTCCAACATTTATGCACAATTAAAAATAAAAAAATTCTTAAAAGTTAGAATTGACGGGCGAAAGATCTTTCCTACTTATAGGTCATACTTATAGGATTTTTCATAAAATGTTTTTATGTAGGTAATGTTACATACATACATAAAATTTATGTTAAAGAGAAGATTACATTTCAGTTTAAATTGAATTTTAATCAAAGGGTATTATTACTTCGGTTCGGAGTTTGTAACGTTCCTTAATACTCATCGTAGAAAAAAAAATCGTAAAGTTCCAAGTCGAAATATGTATGTCCATTTGTTACTAATATTTTTGCATCCTCAGTATGCAATATTTTTGCATCCTTACATGTTAATAATATTTTTGCATCCTCAGTATGTGATTTCGATATAATACTAAACTCAAACATCACTAATTTAACGCAATTGTCATACTAACATGGATAAGGTTCAATAATACTTTCTTATAATAAAACAATATCCTGTAAGTAGGAAAAAAAGACTACTTACAGAAAAACTTCCTATAAGTAGGACAAACTTGATTTAGTTCTATTTATAGGAATTTTACTGTAGTTGAAAAGTTATGAACAGACTATGAAATCTTGTAAACACAATAAAAATCTCCTAACCAGTTGATATTTCAAACCTACCAACCACCCCACCCTTCAATACAACTTTTTGTTGCAATTTTTGGTCACACCCTGTTTATAATATTTATGTATGAGCATCAACATTTCTAAATAAGTATATATGCAAAACCGTAGACATCTAAGCCAGACAAAATATACAAAGCTTCATCTTGTTAATAAAACCATAAGTAAACAAAAAATTAATGGTTTCAGACCTTTTCTTTTTAATTCAATCTTTTTGAATCATAAAATTGAACAGTGACACCCTAACTACTTAGGAAAAAGAAGGCCATAAAGAAAAACTTTAATCTTGGCATTAGGCAACCAAAAAGCAAAATCCTATTATATACGTAGGAAAAGAAAAACTTATATTTGTAGAAACGTGTATCTATCTAAAGAAGCCAGTCGTTAAGACGTGAAACTTTTAAAAATGCATAGGAATTCTGGAAAAGTTTATAGGAACTTTTCAGTGTTTCCTTTTAGTGTATACAATATGCATATATACTAATACATATATATACAAACATAAGTTTTAAATATACATACGTAAAGATATGCATGTATATTATAGACAACTACACAGTTCACAGCCACGCCACGAGTAAGTAATCAAGAATTTTATAGAAATGTTTCTCCTTTTATGTATCCATACAATATATTTTCCTATTGTTGTTGTTGAAAATCAGTACAATACACCAAAACTCGACCATAGAAGGGGGATTAGGCTATTCATTGTATTTTTTATTTTTTCAAAAAAAGCTCATTAGTGACAAAAAAAAAATTGTTAGCGGTAAAATGGCTGTCATTAAAACCAAATCATTTGGGAGAAAAAAAAAATCATAATTCTAATGATGGCTTTGTATTATTTTGGTGGTATAATGATGATCATTAATAAAAATAGAGAAAAATATCTGGAGGGGTATTTTAATTATTTGGAATTTTTAATTATTATTTAATTAATTAGTTTTAATTAATTTTTTCGGTAGGTAGTCTTTTTTTGAACGCGCGTTTAGTAAACACTTTAATTAGTTACACGAATCCACGTAGACAAATAGCTTTGAAAAATTGTTATGTACATTTTAAGTGAAATTTTTGATGGTTATTAATTGAGTCGTTTATTATCAAAAATGACTATGTCCATTAAATTTTTTTTTTTCGTTAAAGAAAAAATGAAGCTTTTATATAAGCTTAAATTGAAAGCTAATTTTAATATTCACAAATCATAATTTATATGTTGTCATTAATTCTAATTAAACGATTTTTCAACGTTAATTTTTAATTTTAGAAATTTTCGCTTTTATTATGCACATTCCTACGTTAATCTCCTGAAAGGAACCACTTGAGTTTAAGTTTGAGCTTTAATATTATTCAAAGCCCACTTTTGGTGGCGTAAGAGAAGATATAATAAGAACACCTTTAATATTGCGGAAATTAATTCTGAAAGGTGTTTATATTGATACCGTTAATCGAATCCGTTTCTTGTTCAATGGTTCATTTCTAATCTTAAACTGAATTGTTGGATGGCAATTTTCTAAGCAAAACATCAAAATGCATGGCCTAAGGTTCTATATAAGGGTAGTAGTATAACAGAAGAAATATATAAAGAGGCGAGGGGATTATGAAATGTATAAATTACATTTGGATTAGTAAAATTTGCCTTTACGAAACCACGATGAGAAAATATTATAGGTGAAAGGAGAAGGGAAATCTACCCTAACCATTTTTTTTTGCAAAACCGGTGGCAACCCTTTTCTAGCCAAGGCAGGCGCTCAACATTTGTACATACGACAATATTAAAAATGGCCTACTTAAATTAAAGAAGAGAAAAATCACATTTGATCTATAGTAGCTAAACTTTTGGTCATTTGGAGATGTGGAGTTGAGATATTGAATTTATATGGTAATCTGGAAAAAAACTCTATGAAGAGGAAACTATTATACAATATGAAAATATTTGAGGATCGATAAAAATTTTTGATTTTAAAATAATTGGATAAGAAAAGAAGCTAGGAAAAGAAGCAAAGGAAAAAGGAAATTTAGCCCGTTTCAAATCGAAAAGGTAAGAAAAACAATAGACATCTTAGTCTTAATTAATAAACTGTCAGACCTCTAGCTTGCTCACGGATCAGATGCATAATCGACATAAATTTGGATTCCCACGGTATTAAGGGACATTGCAAACTCCATATTCAAGTGATAATACTCCTTGATCCAAATGGAAATGTAATTAAATATGTACATTAAGTACATATGTGATTGTTGGTAAGTATGTGGAGAAAAAACATTTTCTAAATTTTTCTAGATTTGTTTGTTTAAAATTTCAATGGTGCAAGAATCGTCTTTAAGGGTAGGGTTAACCCGTACAGCCATATTATGTAAGCACATACATTAGTATACTGCTAAAATTTCTCAAATTCAAAATTACAAAAAAAAAAGTGTTTTTGCTAATAACTTACTCGACATTTATTTGCCCAAATTCTACCATTGTTCTTTGCCCATAACAAAAACAAACGAACTGATCTGATTACCCTCTAATATGCGACAGAGGCTTTGTTAGAGCCGTTAGCACCATAGAACAATAAGCTTTATCTTCTATTATTGCTTTGCTGTTCCAAATGTGTAGGGTTTTTGCTTGGGTTTTTATTGAGGTTTTTTTATATATGTATATACATACATATGTACATTGTACATATCTATATGGTTGTATAAATTTAAGTACTCTCTTTTTTATAACACTTGTTCTTTTCTTATTCTATTTGATGACAACACCATATCATTGAGAAATATTGAGTGATATATAATCGAAAAATGTTGAATGACTTTTATTGATAGTATTATGATTGTAATGCTTACTTTTTTGTATATTAAATATATATCGTTTGAATAAGCTATCCAGAGTATTTCCTTATTGCAATGAAAAATAAGTTTATAAGTACATTGTACATGTTTATACATACATATATACATACATACATACATACATACATACAGTGGTAAAAAGAATTATTCGTACACTTTTTTATTAATACAGTTTTGAAATTTTTTAGATAACTGATAAAGGAATTTTAAATGATCTTATTAACATATGTATATGTATATCCTTAAAAGATTTTAAGAAAAAAACATTTTAGGTTTTGGAAATTGTTTTCTATTTTTTCTAAAGATTGTAAAAATATATTAAAAAAAAGGTGTACGAATAATTCTTTGTACCACTTTGTATATCATGTAGTTGTGGTTACAACATTTTTCTGAATTTAGAAGTATTTTTTTTTAATTTGATGTTAGAATCAATACTTGCTCTATCTAATTTTTTTTTTAAATTGACGTTTTGTTTTTAATACCTACATTAATATTACATATTTGTGCTACTTATATGAATATTAACATCAGTGTTTTAATTATTTGTGCACGCAGAATATTCCATCTATTATATATATAATATATAAATAATATAAGAATCATTCTTTATTATTTCTACAGGTTCCACCAAAATCATCACAGAATAGATGTGAGTGTATAATACTCGCCCAGAATCAGTGCTGTTAGAAAGGAATTATTTATTATCTAAATTTTAAATGATATCTCTCCGTGTGCCTATACAATTTAGAATATTTTAGCGTGGGGAGACACCATATCTTCGTGAATCTATTTTCTTTTATTTTGAAACATCGATAATCTGGTACGATAAGTGTTAATAAAATTTCAAGTTTGGACTTAAATGTTTTGTTTTCTTTCTACATTCCATTAATACAATATTTTTTATACTTTAAATCGCGAATTTATACAAAAAAATTGTCGACGCATGAACGACGTAAGTCGAGGTCTTAGTGTATATTAATAATCAGGCATTCTCTATTTGAATTATATAGTTATATATATAACAAATATCAAATTATCCAACCTCACGAATATGAGAACAGAAAAAATGGCATATTAGAGAAGTTTCGGTAAATCCCAATTACAAAAAAAAACTGAATATTTCTGGATTATGTCAAAATTATTTAGTTTTGTACTGCACTACTCCATCTGTCATTGGCAGAAAATATGTCAATGGCAAAAAATATTTTATATTTCAATACATTCGAAAATCTAAACGCGGCGATCTCACCTTGAACGTCGCGATATACCGCGCTCTGTGTGTACGGCTGCATACATATATGTGTATTACAAGAGATCGCTTTGCCGCGCGTTCAAAAAATGACAGATCGCGGCGGGCAGACCGCGCTCTGTGTGGCTATACATTAAGGGATCACAGTAGATACACTAATACATATAAACTGAAAATAGTTCCGTTCTGCTTGTTTTCTCGATAGAAAATGAAAAAATTCTCTCACACATTCATAGCGTTATATACGTGTAAGAAAATTAACTACTGGCGTTGCTCTATCTAACTTACCACGGGTCACTTTAAACGAAACAAGCACTTCACAATCATTAACATAAAAAACTGTGAAAAATGTGGCGAAATATTAACAGTCATTTATTTAATGTGAAAGTGTCCTGGACTAATTACATCAATTCCCGTTAAAGAACATAGTGGAGTTTATTTGACCCAATAACTAGTTTCGTGTTTGCTTACCCATAAATTGGTTTTGGAATTAAGCAGAATTTTATAATCAGGAGATATATTGACCGGTCAAAATACAATTTTTGATATGCCATACTTTTTAAAATGTTTAAAAACATTTTAGGGACGCCTTTATTGAAATTTTTTTTCTCATAGAATTAAATAATAGCATTTTGAATCCGGAATTACAACTTTTAATGTTATAAATTAAATTTAAAATAAGTCAAAATTTAAAAAAAAAATTAAACTCAGTCAAAATTAATATGTATACAATTGTACAAGTAACCGTCGTATAACGCATTTTCGTTACAACGCAGTTTTAGTTTTGTATAATGGGGTATTCAAATTTCCAAATACTGATTTTTTTCACTTAAAATATTTTTTTAAATTGAATTCATATATTATGCTATCATTTGTATCATGTTATTATGGGCTGGGTGGAGAATTACTCGAATTAATTGAAAACCATTCAATCTAAAAGTTTATTGAAAACTGAAATTTGAGTTGATTTTAACTGAATTTTTTTTTATAATTAAAAAAATGGCGTTTTTATAAGATTTGGAACATACTTTTTCTATAGTATACTTGTCTCGTATAACATGATTTGGATAAGGCGGCATTTTTGTGGAATCTAACCTCCGCGTTATACGAGGGTTACCTGTATTACATTGAGACGATCCTATTAAATTAAAGAGAAGAGATCGTTGATTTTATAATTCTATTATTCTATTTTATTTGAAAAGAAAATTAAATAACAACTAGTCCAACCAAAATTTCAAGTAGGATTTTATTGTTTTAGTGAAATATCATTTTTTCTTATATGCATTGTTAATTAGTTTAATTTAATTATGCCGCCACTGTAGCTATATACTTTATATATTCACCTAGAAATTATTTTTTCTACTTTTATACTCGATTTAAATATAATTCTAACGGAAATGTTAACTATTCGTCATAGAGATACCCAACGGAATAATTTAGCAAAATGATAACAATAAATAAAGCTAATAAATAACATATCAATCAATCAATTCTACTAGACGATATATAGTAACTATTCATACTTATACAAGCACAAATCTAATTTATTCATTACACCCATCATGAGTTAAATTTAAATGTATATTTGAATAATTTATTTATAACTTCAAATGTTTACAAGCACTATGTATAATTATGTAAATCAAAACAACAATTGAATATGGCGGTATAATACACAAAGTTGGTTGTTTATTAATTTAAATGGTTTTGAGAAAGTTTAAATTAAGTTCTTAATCGTCCGCGTTGCATAAAAGTCCCTCATCATCATTATACTAAGTATGGTGAGGAGCCCATAGAGATCATATACATATAATACAAAATACATACATACATAACATACTTTAAACAGTAAATTCATTTATAATGTAATGCAACTCTACGACCAACATATTCATATAATCTATTTATAAAACAAATAAATTAGGATATTTAAAATATAATGATCTATAGGCTTATTTCTATTTATATCATGCTCTGCACACGATACGTTATTTTAAGATTTTTGGAGGTATGGCGTGATTACACGCTATATGCATGATGACGTGTAATTCTAGTAATATTATCATACTCATGTTGACCATGGCGAATAAATGGGATGGAATGATGCTGGTGGGAAATTGCAAAAAAAAAAAATATTACGCACACAAATACTGTTTATATGATATTTAACAAATAAAGACATTTATTTCAAATTGAAGACCGTGATTAATTTGGCATTGAAATTGAATCGAATACAAATGTATATTGTAATGAAATGAATTAAACACAGACTAAAAATAATTGAATTTTAGTTATGCATTTAAAATACTTACATTGAATGTTTAATTAGATTGCAGAGTTGCAGTCAATAATATACAATGAATTTTTGTCATTCGATCTAAGAAAATGTATTATGATTAGACTATATGTATATTTTTTACTAAATGTTTGGCATGAACCATAAATAAACAACAAATAAATCTATTTATTATATTATATTTGGTTTTATCTTCTACTTTCCAACAAAAACTGAAATGTACATATAATTAAATATACTTTTTTAAATTTTCCACTTACAGATTATTTAAATTTAAAATTATATTTATGTAGTTAATTCATTTTTTCGTCACATAAGTAGGTATTAAGGGACATAACAAATAAAGGAGTGTGTAATTAAATAATGGTTAAGCGAATTAAAGAAAATTATATAAAACAAATTTAACCCCTATAGATAAGCAAGAAGACAATCAGGGCTATTCCGGTAATGTTAACAACAATATTGCTACCGTAAGAACAAGCCATAAGAACATTTTTTATTCACGTA
>JANSTT010018298.1:0-14184 GCA_026745375.1 Platyura marginata
AAAGTATTTTATTTAATAATATATTCATTAACTTTTAATATGAAGCTTTAAAAGAAACGAATTTTAATTTTGAATGGAAGCCGCAGTTGACTCACCGAAGAGCCGCACTTGCCCACCGTTGGTCTATTGCATTATTTTGATTTTCATCGCCTGACTCAGCCACAAACTCTTCTATTTGACGATGAGTTACACCCCTTTTTAACATGATTTTCTTGTTTTACACATAAAATATGCTCAAAAATAAACTACTTATTTTTAGTTTTTCTAAAATATGAACTTCCGCACTTCACAACATACGATTGAAAAAAGATCGCACAGGTCCGCATGAAAACAAAAGCGTGTTGCATACAATAACATGTGAAGCCACAGTTTACGGCGTGTTTACCTTAGAACATATACACATGGAAGAGAAACATAACGTTAACTGAGCAAAATATTTCGATAAATGATTGTTGATTGTTATTATAATTTGTATAAATGCTGTAAAAAGTCACTAAAAATGTCTTGGGCAAAATTTGCCTAGAAGACAGGATTAGTTACTTTTTCCGTAGAGGCTTCCCTGATAAAACTACAAAATTAATTATCTTTATGCTGTTAAATATATGTAAAAAAATAAATCTCAAATTAAAATTATAAAAAGCACTTGAGATATTTTAAGTTAAACCTTTGGGCAAAATTTGTCTAAAATACAGGATAAGGGTTAAACATTTTTGAAGAATTTTTTATCTTGTTTTTTTTTTGAAAGTACATATTAACGCTCAATGCTTAATAATCAAAGGATCAACAATAAATTAAAATTTATCATTCAGTTTTTATTATACATATTTAAAGAAAATAGAAATCCTTAAATTTTCAATACAATATTATTGATGGATGGCCAAAATTAATTAATAAATTTTCTGTAGGATGCACGAAAAAAAAAAATATCACAAAATTGAATTACACATAAACAATACCCGTGTTTTTTTTCAGGGACACGTTTTTCAAATTTTTTTTTAAATTAAATTTTCTTCTAAGATATTTTAAGTAACACTTTTTTGTATATTGTGGGTAATATGGAATTAATTAATGAACAACAAAAAACATTTTTAACAATATTACAACCCCTTTCTAAAATACAATCTACATATACATAATATTATTTAGCAAAAATATATTATCGTATTTCTATTTCAATTTTCCACAAAGTTAGGCACAAAAATTGATAATTGAAACTTTTAAACAAAAAAATGTTAGATATTTTTATTATTTTTTGTTTTTTTAATTTTTGACTTTGAAGAATAAATTAAAAAGTGTTTTATTGATTCACAGAATCAGTTTTAGCTTAAGATTTATTTTTTCCTTTTTTTATTTTGTATATAAATTTTTTTATTTTTTTTATTAAATGAAACATGAAGCTCTGAAGGGGTGTTTATCGTGATGTTTATTTTATATATACGGCATCATTTCATTATTTATGAATATAAAAAAATATTTTAAAATTTGAAACAAAAATTTGTATACACTAGTAACTAGTTAGTTGTGGTGGCCGACTTATGCGCCTATCAATTGCCTATTATTAATACATGCCTCAGAGTAGGTAATACATAAGGAGGTAACCATAATCAAAATAAGTAAGATTCAGCGCCAGATATAATGGCCGCCGTTGTCTCTCCTGAGAGAGAAGTTTTGCAGAGGTAGGAGAACATTTTTATTGGGGAGATTATATGGATTATAATCAATCCATGCTTTATCTAGATCTTCTTGTCTTTGATATAACAAAGGCGTTTCATTAAATATTTTTTGTTTATGTGCCATGTTTTTTTTCTTTGTTTTTGTTATTCGATTTCAACTAATTTTGAACTGTTGTGATGAATTATTACAATAATTTATAAATTTGTAGGTTTCCAAGACAAGAAGATCTAGATAAAACATAGATTGATTGTAATGCATATAATCCCCCCAATAAAAATGTTCTCCTGCCTTTGCACAACTTTTCTCTTAAGAGAAATACCATACGGTGGCTATTTGGGGATTGTGGTCCTCCTATCTTATAAGGCTCCCATGTTATACAGATGATGTTATACAGATGATGTTATACAGATGATGTATACAGTTCTGTGTCTCGTTCCCGCAAGGGCGGGGCAACAACAAAGGAGATGAGATGGGTTTCTTTCTTTCATTCCGGGTTCTTGGCAGTGTATACAATAAAGATAGATGGTATTAGATTGACTTGTATCATGGTAAAAATGATGGCGTTGTTGACATAATGTTTATGGGTACTGGGAATTTGAAAAGCCTTTAATTGTGATTTTGGCAACAAAATTCGATTTAAAATTAAAAATAGTAGAATTTTTTTTATGTTAAAATAAAGTGTAGAAATACCCGAAAAGCAGTAAAATGGAATGTAACCGATGCGTTATAAAATTCATTCATTATTATATGCACTTACAATTTGTTTAACTTTTTTATGTAAATTGAGATAAAAAAAAAATCATAAATTTTGATTTTCAAAATTGAAACATAACTGTTGGTAGGTACTTACTGTTAATACATAATTTGTTGAAATGTATAATGTTTACGGTTTTACTATTACCTAAACCTATGTATATATTTGTAAATCTAATTCTATTCTTCCTATGATCTAATGTCTAATAAGTATATTTGTATTTTGTTATTGTAATTATTAAGTTCCTGATCCAGATGAATTTATAACATCATCTATTTGAATGAGCTGCTCTATTCCAATTAAATCAAGTTCGCCGCCGGTCGGTCTCGGTGACATTGCCTAAAAGATGAAAATTAATTTGTTGGGCTGGGGGACAAGTGAATGTTAGCAAATTTTTATACTTTTGCAGTTTCAGCTGCTGCATTCGCGGCCTTTTCTGCCTCTCTTGCCCTTCTCTCTTTTAATTTTAATGAGAATATTGCCACAGATCTTGCTCGTTTTATAAGGCTTTGTTTTACTCTCGATTTTTTAGCCGCCAGCTCAGCAGCTATGAATGTGAATAAGAATGTATATTTAAAAAAAAAAATCTATATAATTTCTAATTTACCTTTTACATCTTCTTCTGTAGGTGTTTTATCAGATACCGCACTGGCACTATTTGTTGATTCCGTTCGGACTGATACATTTGTCCATGATGGAGCATTTTTCAGATCTACTTCAGGTGGTGGTATTAATTCCTTAATTGAAAAATATCGATCATCCTGTTAATTATTCATTTCGATTAGAAAATTATTTTCTTCTTACTTTGTTTGGTATACAATCGACACTTCTATGGACGCCAGAATTATCAGAATTGCCCTTTAGTCGTTTTGCCCAATCGGGACTAGCCCCAGGTGGTAGCTGTAATTGAAATTCTCCTTCAGCGGCTGTTGTCGGTACCCAATCATTTGATTTTCTTGGTTTGAATGGAGGGATTTCAGATATTCGTGGCGGTGATGGATTAACAATTGCTGTAAGATTTTTCTTAAATGGTGGTATTTCAGATATTTGTATAGGCGGTGAGGATAGTCGAAATGAAGAGTTTGTTGATGTAGCACTGTAAAATGTAATATTAGAGTAAATATTAGTTTTAAAGTATATTTATTATTATTGTGCAAAATCTATTGTTTTGGTACCTTTGAAGATAGTTCAACTACTATGAAAATTTTGTACACCATTTTTAGTTGTTATCAGAGTGATTTTTTCAAAATTCTATCAAGCATAAATCGAGTTTGTAAAAGAGCAATTGCAACTAAAGAATTGATTTGACTACTACAACACTATAGTGCAAACCAAAATATAATTGAATGGAGATTAGGAAATTATCTAGACTCTAGAGCATGGGTCTCCAGACTACGGCCCGCGAGTCAACACTGGCCCGCGAGTTCCACTAATCCTGCCCGCGGTAGTTTACTTTGATAATATTGTAAAATTTACAATGTGAGTAAATCATACAAAATAATAATCAGGACTTTTTATTATTTAATATTAGGTATTAGGTTACATTCCGTACTCGCCATATATATTGTTATTGTACTATTGTTATAGATTTTTCGCTCGCAGAATTTCCAAAAATGATTTTCCAATTGGAAAATAACATTTGAAAATTGAAAAATTAAAAATAAAAATGATGCCAAGTTTATTCTCTTTATGAATTAAAGCCCTTTAGCCGAATTTTTGTTAAATATTATTTACGTTTATTTTCAAATTTATAAACAAACACAATATCAAATACGAAATGTAACGTTTATTCACTTCACCTACTCGATAGCAGACGGAATACGAAACCCGCATGCATCAATAATAATTTCCCCCAGAATCGCATGTCACATCTCGTAACCGTCCTGTCTGTAGCAATACCGCCTATCTAACATTTTTTTTGACATCCGTATTTGTACAGATATCATTACAGTTCATGTGGAAAAGTGTTTTATATGTCTCTCCTGACAAATTTTAAAAAATGTCAGATAGGCGGTATTGCTAGAGACAGGACGATATACAACATTACAAATTTACTAATATTTTATTGAAAATTACGTGTACGTATACATCCATGTCGCTACGAAATCAACAAATCACGACCAGAATACAAGTCCTATGTTTTTATTGAACGACCAATTAAGAAACACAATTAATGATATGAGATTTAGGCGATTATCTCCGCCTCATTGAAATGTCCTTGACACCCGCGCTCTGCGCCATAGATATCTCACTCGCCGGCTAGTCCCAATACGAAAATTTAAGCGTGATTCAAAACTACAGTATGTTAATATGGTGAGCTAGCTAGGTCTTGGCCCCTGAGACTTAGTGGAAGAGTCAGTGTGGCCCTTAGGCTAAACAGTTTGGAGACCCTTGGTCTAGAGAGTATAGATTCTAAAGACATGTGTGTTAAATAGTACACCCAATTCTGTTTTTACACGTTTTTAAAATAACACGGTTTCAAGAAAAATAAATCCAATTACATTTTTACACGATTTCATTCGAAATAGCACGGTTTAAAAATCTGTTTATTAAAATTTTAAGGAAAAAAATTTTTATTACCCGTAATTTTCTAGATATATTTTGATTAGTACAACAAACATTAGTGTTAATACAAAAAGTTAGCTCTTAGCTTTTTGCGAAATATTTAATCAAGAAATGTATCACACTTTCGAGAGTAAAAATAAATTTAATAAATTTTTTTGTATAAATTCTTTTATTTTTGCTATTTTTTGGGGTTTAAGCATATGGAACCAATCCCTTATTTTTATATGTACTCCATATCTTTTTTACACGGGTTTTTTTGTGCGGATTTTTTTGGAACGTATCTACCGTGTAAAAACAGAATTGGGTGTATATGAATAAGCATTTGAAAGATTCAAACATGATTTCTATATTTTGATTACCAAAAAGTATGTATTTATATCGCTAAATCATTATTGTAAACATTTGTGTTTCTTTTACCCTTTTACAAAAGCGCGAATATGTATGCCTAACGCCCTTTCTTTCACTTACATTTTAGCGTAAGGCTGCCGAAATATTTTGGTTCTATCTATGCCTATAAATTTTAGATTGTTTATCGTCTTAGTCTTAAGGCTTTACCTCAGTAAAGTGAATTTTTGGAATTTTATAAATATCTACATTATATATAAATATGCAATTTATTTTATGAAAAATACTTGGGATAGCTATTATAAATTAAAGATACAAATTAAGAAGGCTACAATTGACATTAACAATTGACTAGAGAATAAGTTTAATGGATTGATTTTGAATAAAAATAACAATTAAAAATTTAAACTTTTATCTCCTAGTCAGTCAATAATATCGGGATGTAACAGTGATTTGCGCAATTATCACTGTATCATACACAATTAATTAGTTAAAACACATTGACATGCAATTGTTTTCTACTCACAACAGTAGAACCTCAAAAAAAAACATATCAAACGTTACCCTGCAGCAGATGAAAAAGCGTGCATTTTGGCATTTTTATTATATCGACTCCCACGAAATGGTGGAATTTGAAATTGCGATTTCGTACTCGGCTTGCAATTACGACATGCGCTGCTAAAAAAAATTAAGAATATCGATTTTCAAAATTAGATATGCATAAAATGCGATCCCGTGTAATAAATACTTTTCGTGAAATCATATACAGGCAGCACTGGCTTAACGCTGTTATTTCGTTCCTGAAAAATGGAACGCTAAGTGAAATAGCGCTAAACGAAATTCAATTTTGGAACAAAATGTATGAAAAACAAAATAATGCGTTCCCATGGTACAAAAATAATTCATTTATAAAACAAAATAATTAATAATTAATTAATTAATTTCAATTAAACAAAATAGCAATCAAAAAAAGTTAACGAAAATAATTAATTTTTAAATAAAAACCAAAAATTAAATTAAATAAAAACCAAAAACTAAATTCACATAACAAAAAAAATAATTATATTTTAAAAAAACTGTAGACATGACATTTAATTCTTAGTCACTGTCGCTCTCTTCAGATGAAAAATCTGATCCCATCATAGGTCTTCGTCTTAAACTTGATGTCGATGGTTGTTCACTGTCCAATGCTATAGAATCCAGCTTTGGGATAGCCTTAAAGAAGCTGTTAATTTTTGTTTGTCTAGTTTCTGTCAAAATAGTACGTATAAAAAAAAAATTTGGGAGAGCGTAAAATCGAAATAGCACTAAACGAAACAGTGTTAAGCGGATGGTGCCTGTTCATACATATAGTGTATCGAAAATTAGTAACGTCACTGTAATTACAGTAATTTAAAATATGTGTTTGTAATTTTATGATCAATAGCATCTAAAAATTTATAATAAAGAGTAGTTCTAATTAGACACTTAATAAAGGCGTTTTGAAAAAAATCACGGTGATTACGGAGTTTTTTTCATTTAATAAATAAAGGCGAAACACGAAGAAAATCCCACATACATACATACCTATATTGAATATACAGGGTGTAACGATAGCTTTTAGTAAATTTGTGGATAAGGAATCAAAAATGTATCAACAAATCGTATACGATTGAGGAGAAGAAGGTGAATTCGTTTCGGAGATTTATATTTTATTTGTATTATTTGGATTGGTATTTGTGCAGAACACCCTGTCTACATATAAGTTGCTTTATGTTTAATTAGTACTAATCTAGATGTATGGAAGAGATTGTCGAATTGATGTCGGCAATTGTAAAAATATCTACATCCACCATGTAGGAGTATTTGAGTATGGAGAAAAATATTAATTTTAGAGAATATCAATTGTAAATTATTGATCAACTTATGTATAATGAAATCACGAAATAGTTAACTTACTTAATACTCTTACGGGATTGTATTTACATAATTATTAACCATATAAGGTAATATTAAAAATAGTTAAAATTCACAAAAATAATTTAAATATTAAATTTGAAATAGCCATCCACTAAAATATTTAAAGTAGAACATACCCAGAAAATGGTGGAATTTCAAGCGGTAGCGTCTTTGTTGAAGCCTCATTTATTGGTGGTGATGGTGAGTCCTAAAAATTCGAATACAGATCTATTTTCGTACTTACTACAGCGATAATACTTGTAAAAATGGTGAATCGGGGGAATTTTCTTTATTTCCCTCTGAAATGCTAACATCAGCTTCTACACTACTATTATGAAGATGAGCTTGCAAATCACTAAATTTCTTAAATTTCGGGCTTATTGGTGCAATATGCTGGAATATGATTTCGTCCGATATTTTGTTGTCTTGATTTTGATTGTCTATGATATCAGGACTTTGTTGGCTATGTTGGTCAGCCTGAGAGATTGATGTTGTTGACGGTGGTGATGGTGGTGTCGGACGCGGTGACGGTCCTTTACATTGCATTTCTCGACGACAATGTTCGGCACGAGCAATTTCGGCAGCCAACCAGGATGGAAGTTCAGGTAAAAGCCATGTTAATGCAGATCTTAATCCCAACATAATGTGTTCAAGTGTTACAATTAATATAACCGTTTGGGTTGATGTAAGGCCCGGCCAAAGCCTTGACACTTGACCTGAGAGACCAATTAATGCACAATTTACAATAACAGCAGCTAATCCTAAAATTCCTAATGCATTCTGCCATGTACCAATATTAGCAACACGTTGTCCGAAAGGTCTCTTAGGTTTTTATAAATACATAAAAGAAATTATTAACAATATGATTTTGTTAATGAAAAATTGTGAAAAGTAACCTGATGAACATGGGCTAATTTAAAGGCGTCTGACCGAATTTCCAATAAATTATTTGCCAAAGCGCACAATCCAGCTAGGGGAAATGCTGCAGAGAACAGTACCACGTATCCCATTTGAACTAACATTTCCAAATGATCCGAAAAAGTGCCATCGTATTTATACAAGGAACTTTCAATTTCAGCCTGACCAATAGTTCGTTTTGGTGTACCTGGTGATTCTTTCAATTCTTTTCGTTCTTCATTTGATTTCTGAAAAATAAATTAGATTTACACAGATTTTATAGGCTACTGGATATAAAAGTTAACATGTTTTTCAGCTGATAATGGTTGTGCATATTCTTGTGTTGGACTAAGTGCTCCCCACATCCTAAAACTAAGATTAGCCAATTTGAGCTGTTCCATTACGTATGGAAATGCAGATTCGCGTAAGTTTCCAATAATTTGCCGTGATATCAGTAATCCAGCTAATTGTTCCTTCAGTTTCTCTTGATCTCGCAAATAAAATGCAATATAGAATAGCGATAGAAATGAGTTGACAAATTGAAAGAGTGCAACTTTAGCTATCAGATGATTTTCATATTTTGATTGAAGACGATAGTTTTCTGTAAATTTTGATTTTAGGTTAAGTGTAGTTTAAATAATTTAGATAAAATGCCTTTATCATTTAACCAAACAGCTAACTTGTAATATCCTTCGTCCATTAGAGTTATCGCTCCGGCTAATAGAACTTTAGGAATTACACTCAGACAACTAAGTACTCCACGTTCCGGTAGTTTTTCATCTGTCCAATCCTTTAATTTAATTATAATTGATTATTAAATTGCATGATTTAGGGTGATTTAAAATGTGTGTAGGTGTTTCATTATAAAAAAAAAATGGAACCAAGTCTGGCTGGCTTAAAGGCAACAAAGATTTAAAATATTTAAACGATTATTAGTATTGCTAGCATTTTGTGTGCAATTAATGACAAAATAATGTTAACAATATGCATTTCAAGGTTTCGATAATTAAAATGATTAAATGGTGCTATAGAATTCGATGAACTGAATATTTTTACTGTACATTATAACAAAATGCACACGATATACTAGCTCAGTTTATAATAATAAGCAAAAAAAAACTAAACCTGATTAGCCATGCACATGCACTTCCAAACGCTCCAGTCTGGAATATGGTGATCTAGCCAATCCTGTGAATTGTGTTCAGAAATGTTTTTCTTTTAGTGTATTTATGATTTTTGTTTGTTTGTTAAGCCTACTAAACTACACTTGATAAGTTTTGTTTTCTATAAATGGCACATGGCAATACCTGAAGTCTTAACATTAGAAACATCACAAAAAAGACAAGTGCTAAACACAGTCCAATGATCGGGAAGCTAACCATATATCTAAATGCACGACGTCGCCATGCCGGTGCTTCTTTTGGTTCTAATCGTCCAGTTACTAAACTTTCCACTAAGGGACCCTACATTGAAAATATATATATTGCAAATAAATCGATTTTTGTCATCGTTAATGCTTAAAGAGTTGCCTTATATAGTGGTCGTGGTGGTTCCAATAATTCTGGTGGTGTAGACAGTGTTCCCCAACGAAATGCTAATTCTACAGAGTAGCGTCTCCATGCTTCCAAATACAGTGATGCCCATGCTACATTGAACAATGAAAATAGGACATGGCCCATATCTTGGGCGACTTGACCTTGATGATATAAACAACCCCACAAAATCATACCAAATACAGCGGGAACGCCCAGTGCACATGTGTAATGTCCTAGCCAGGCAAAATATAATGCAACCTTAACACCAAAATATTCGGCAATTTCATCTAGTGGTTGTGCAGTGAAAAGTTTACGAACCCAATTCATTTGAAGTCGTGTTAAGGCGCTTGTTTCATGTAATGGAAATATTTGTGTGATTATGCCGGACTCTTGCCAAGCGGCAACTATAAATTGATTAAAATTTCCATACTCAATGACCAAAAGGGATCACAAAATGAAACACAATAACATTATTACCTATACTTTGACCTTCTTCGACCGCTGCCTTTCCCTGTAGTGCCTCTAAATCGTTTCTACCAGCCCTAAGTCCTTGTAGAACTTGTAGTACAAGCCACTGTCGCTCTTGTGATGTAAATAACGTTGCGGCACCGTCTTCTTTTGCTTGGGCAAAACAATGACTTTCCCTTGTGGTAAATTCTCGCAATGCACCACCTAGATCAGCTCGTAATCGCTTTGGTAAGCGTGCTTCTTCCGCTGCTTTATATAATCTATAATTGGAATTAGTTAAATAATATGGAGTACTTTATGGCGTAAGGAGAATTTGAAGTAGATGATTTATTCAATCGCCTTTGAAACAAAATACCAAGGTAAGTTAATAAAATTTTCATTTTTCATCTATTTATATAACTTTTTTCCACAGCCTAAATCTAGATTATAATGGAGAGGTGATAATTTGGAAGTATATGAAATGCGAGAGCAATCAAGATAGACGAATCACTTCAATGATCGGTAAGTTTTTAAAGTACTTTTATTTCATTACTATAAGGAATAACAAACGGATAGGGAAACACTTACACGTTATAGGGTGCACTTATATAAAATGCAGTTCTCTTTGAGCTTTCGTGTGCCTTAATATTTGCTTGCAATCCTAATCCTTCTGATGGTTGTGATCTAATACGTGACAATAGCCATCGCAAGGCATCATCTGGTGCATCTTCTATATTATTTTGGATAATAAATCTCTCCGATTCGTTGTAATATGAATGAACTAAATACCTGGAAATTCTATAACAACATCACACTGTGTAGGTATTTTATTTAGCCAAAGTCTTCTTGGTGTCATTAAGTGTCCTGCATATGGAACTCGGCGTCGTATTTGTCTGGAAGCTAGAGAAAATTAAAATTTTTGAAAACATTTCCTAATGCTTAGCCTTCCTGAAAATGGAACTCTAAACCGAAAATTTTGGATATTTTATTTATTTATAAACAAACTAAAAATATTATATAATATTAGGTACTAAAATATGTTACCCACAATTTGCATAAATTTCAGTTGTGAGCATGAATAGTTAATGAGGCTCATTATAATTTCTTACCACATAGCATGGATCTAATTTTCTTATATAAATTTAATCACGCGATATCATTATTTGAACGAATCCTTTATTTTATATTGATTTTAATAGGTAGTAAGTCCGTGTCTAATTACTATCAATATAATTATGTACTCCTATTTCCATTTGTTATTACAGTTATGTGAGAAATACAAAGTGAAAACTTTCTTTTTTCCATAAAAAATAATAATGTAGGTACGCATATCGTACTTATTTTGTATTCTTTCGAATCGCAACACTCTTTGAGAATATTTTCTGCTTTTGAGCAAAGATGTAAAGCTTCTAGAAATATTTAAATTTTCCCATGTTCGGTCTCAGTTCCGTTTTGTTAGATTCGGTTCTGTTCCGGTTCGGTACTTACAATAGAACCCCTGTTTTGGTTTTGGTTTGCAGAGGATACAAAAATATATATTTTAAAAAAAATCTTCCACCCCAGGCACATTCCTATGCATATAGCATATTTATTAAAAAACAATTATGAATTCGTTTCAATTTCGTATTTAATTCAAGAAGTAGAATTTTCGTCCATTTTTTTTTTCGTTTTTGAAAGAATCAAATTGAATTATGAAAAATCCCTCATAATCAAAACTTGTGTTCCTCCGGCATTGCCAAAAGATGTGAACTCCAGTCATTAAAAGAACCGGTTTTCGATTCTCACCGGTAATTACATATATTCACAGGTTCCCAGTCAATTTCTTAATTATGGTGGCTGTTCGGTTTTATATCTCTGCTTACAAAGGAATTTTACTCTAGATTCACATTTTTTAAACATAATAAAATCAATGGCCTGTATTACACACCATACTCGTTCAGTATCATTAAACTGGTAAAGGGAAAACGATCATAACTTTTGAAGATCAAAACGATGGCCAACATACACCTAAAAGTATTTTCCTATTTTCGTATGTTCAAAATTTTTATGTTGCACATTGCTTCTCATTCATTTGTTTCATGCCGACCGTATAAGTTGTAAAGTTCAAATATTTTTATTGCCTATTTTTAAGGATCTCGTACGAGTTGTTTTCAAGCCAGCTGCTCAACATAAAATAATGAACAAACTCACTAACACATGTACCGCTTCGTATACGCACATAAAATTATGAAGTGAAGATGAATATCCTCGAAACGCATCGTGTAATAATTATACCATAGTTAAACCGGTTTAACCCGGTCTACACAATTCTTGTGAAAAAAAAAATTAAAAGTTTTTCTTATAAAAGTTATAGGTTTTTTCTTGGGCAGCGGAGTCCAACAGACTCCATTTTTCGCTTTAGGGTTAATGATACTGAACGAGTATGGTGTGTAATATTGGCCAATGAAAATATTATTAGAGTTACATATATCGTAAATTTAATTTGAATTTAACATAGGGTTATTTGCTAAGAAATAGTGCAACGATAGCTGGATCAAATTCTTCCTTTAAAATGGTCATTATAACCGATTTGTCACTATATCCGATAGTATATTGGATTTGTATATGTATAGGATCATACAAAACCAACCATTTCAAATGGAAATAGTCACCATAACCGGAATGTCACTATATCCAAAGTCACTATAAACGATATTCACTGTATACATAAGCCAGATAACTTCTTGAACGCAAAATAAAAACATTGATTTTCCATCAAACCTACATAATGTATGTACATACAATCAATCTATGTAATACTTATATTTACTTACATATAGCGTACACATTTTACATTTTTATTTACTTTAGAAGTTCAAAAAATTTACTATACATTCATAGGTAGCTATACAAAACATTCTCGTCTCATATCTATAAAATTTTGTTTATATTTTTTATTTTCAAAAAAATAATAATAAATAAATAAAAAAGCTGCACTAATAACATCAAATTTGAATTAAGCAATAATACCATAAACATTCTTGAGCTTGCTTTTGAATTTCACTTGAGTTGCGGAAAAATATTAAAATTCTGCTCGCGGTTACTAGAATATGTTCTATTGTAAAGCTTTTAGCGTTTAGATTTAGAGATTCTATACGACAACTACACAAAAAACAGCACATAAATAACATGTAGTATAGTATATATATATAATATAATGTGGGGTAGGCATATAGAGATTTATGGGAATTTTTTTTATTCTGGATTCTTCAGCATATGTTACAGCTTAAAGCGAACGCTAGTATTTGCCCTTTGTTTGTAAAATGGTAATATTTTTTGAGAATTGTCTGGAAGGATATTAATATTGATATTTATTTTATTTATTTCTATGATGATGATGTTTAAAAATATAATAATGATATGATTTAATTGATGATCTAATTATTCATAAAAGAGGAAAGAATTTGGGGGAAATCTCATTTATCCGGTCAAAAAATCGATTTTTTGGAAATAATTTTGATCGATTGTTAAACTATTCAAAAATATTCCTTTAATATTCTTTCAAATCGATATCTGCAGTATTTACGAAGTTACGTGATTTTGAACCGGACGGCCGGGTGGCGTGTTCGGACGGGTCTAGCAACCGTCGACCAGTCCCTTTCATTCCTGCGAACGGCTAGATGTTGGCCCAAAATGATATCTACGAGGATGCGGAAGGGCTACTTAATGGAGCTGGAATCGCTGATTAGCGTGAAACTCCCGTAAGTTGTAATTATGTAGTATTTTTATGTATCCAAAACTTTAAACGCGTTTTTCTCGAAATACCTTTTTTCGATTTTGTGGACACGATTGAGAAAGCTGCACTGAACCGATCGGGCTTTGTGACGGCTCATTGTATAGATAATTAAATTCTCTTCTATGTGACATTAACCCTAAAGCGCAAAACTTTTTTTGTAACACAAACACAAAACGAAGTCCGTTGGACTCCGCTTTAATTCCTATGTAAATATAAGTTTTTGGACTATTTCTTTAAAAAAAATCAATTTTATT
>JANSTT010018299.1:0-14184 GCA_026745375.1 Platyura marginata
ATAATAACGTTTACAAATTGTGTAGGAGGTGAACAATTTTTGAGAGAATGAAATGAATGAATGGAAATAATTGTGCTGCTCTTATACAATACAATTTAAGAGATGGTTAAGTACTTGTTTAATAACTTCTTTTGTGATGATAATTTTTTTGTGATTTAATCTGCCAAACAGAAGTTAATGGAACAAATGTAAGAAGTTAATGGAAGTAATGAGTATAAGTACGAGTAAATATACAGAGTTGTTTGAGATTTTTAATAATTGTTGTTGTGATAAAGAGCGCTCTACATAATATTGTACAATGTTTATTTGAATTTTTGTTTTAACTATTGGTGTCAGAAGTTAGATGTATGATTGTAATGTTTGTTATTACGTACATAAAATTGAGGTTTAATTTGAAATTTTTAAAGAACAACTAAATTAAGCACCAGTCTAAGTTGTACGAGGACTTATAAAACAATGATGTATGAAGGGGTTTGAACTGAATGGCTGTATCGATATTTTCTTTTTTTTTTTGTCAGATTAATTTTTCATCATTTCTTAGTAATGAAAACTTAGTGAATCTCGATTAATATCACAGAACATTATAAAGTCTAAGAATAAAATTCTTAACAATTACGTGTAATTAATTTACATTATACAGAGAGGAAAAAAAAAATCGATTATTCATTGGAAATTTTTTTTTTATTTACGACCATGTTGAAAATGCATTTAGAATATAAATCAGACTTTCCGGCTTTACACATTTTTATTGCTTTACTACAAACAATGAAGCTTTTCCTCAATGAATTTTCTCTATGTAATTTTGCATTCAATACGCAAATACGTATAAATACCTACATTACGGCAAATTCTATTTATAGCAGCATAGACGTTGGCTTATTAAAAGTTACAGCGGGGGAGTTTAATGTTAATGAAGAAATAAGAGATGGTATAAAAAGTGATGTGAAAAATAGCTGAGGATTACATTGAAAATATTTTTTATGGAGAGATTTTTAAATTTCAACACAATATGTAGGACCATTCTAGGTTACGTTTAGATTTTGGTTTTTTTTTTTTTTTGTGGTTCTTGATGAGTCAACTAACTAAACTATGACCAGCTTGTTCGTTTTTACCAAACCACCAAAGTATACTAATAAGATCTGACATTTTTCCCGAACCGGGATTACGGTGCTGAAAAAAGAGCAAATATATGCATCTACTTTAAAAATACATTTCTAATTCAATTTAAAATAGTAAGAAATATTATAAACAATAGTTTTTTCAGATCTACAACTTTTTCTTATAATTTTTTTCTCTAAAATGTAAAATAAAAACGAGACAATACTTTATATGAAAAAAGTGCAAATTGCATAACTTTAGGGGCTCTTGAAACAGATGAAGACGATCGAAAATCAAAAAGTCGTATAGCAAATGAATAGCAATAAATTTTATTGATGCAAAGAGAAAACTGGGAGTCTAAAGGAATTGTGGAAAGCGACTATGGAAATTCCAACCACGTGACCAATATTTTATTGTACATGTGCTTACACATACAGAACATGTGTATGTAGTGATTAGAGACGTCCAGGTCCATGTCGTGGCCATCCCTAGTTTTGTTATAAGCAATTATGATAATAATACAAAAAAAATGTACCGGTACCGTAATCCCGGATTGTAAATATCTCAGCACAGTGATTACGGTTCCAGTTACTGTCCGCGATCCCAGTGTTCTGGAAGCCATAGATCTGACGTTTGACAATGGCAAGTTATGTTGTCAGCAAAAATTAATCTACTGGGGTATCTTTTAACCAACAACACCTCCAACATCGGCACCTTTTATCTCGGATATAATTGTGCTAATGGCTGTTTAGAGTTATTTTTTCACATTTCATATATACTTAGTACAAAACTATTTACTTTATTTACATACATAAGTATAAGTATAATGTATTTATCTATCGTATATAATGTATGTATGACTATTGTCTACCGGAAATATTGAATTCTGACAAACTATTGTCATTTCAAAAAAAAAAATTATCTATGTACGAGTATATATGTATGTAGGTACGTTGCTTACATTTGAGTTACCTTTGACTAATGAACGATGCAGAACGAATCAAAGGAAATTGCTTGATTCTCCTCCTATAGTCTCTGAGTTATTTTACCTTTGACAAAAATATTGCCTTTTTTTAAATAAAAAAAAAAAAAACCTTTTTTCTCATTCATTTTTGACAATGCAGCTAGCTTGTATACAAAATGAAAATTGTAATCATAAAAACTAACAATTTATTTACGTATTTACGAAAAGTTGAAACTTTAATCATGGAAAAATGTAAAAAAAAAATTAGGCAACATAAATTACCGGGACACATAAAGGGTTCTAAATTAAAAAATTATGTGATCAATTATTTTAACGTAATTCTACGCCCTATACAAAGCCGGATGGATGGCAGATTTTTTATTTTTTTCTTAAGAATTTTGATCCTGTCCTCTAGCTTCGCTTAAGGGGGGAAAAATAAAATTTTATCTCAAAGATACAGAAAAATACAGAAAAACATTTCTTCATAGATTAAAGACAAAATGTTAAATATCTGTGGCAAAAAGTTAAAGTAGCTTAAGTTTTTAGTTATTGAATGGACTTTAAGCTACTTTAACTAATAATCACCTTTAACATTACTAAGTGCTGCGAATAATTAAACTTAAAAAAGAAGAAAACGAAGATAACGATTTCATGATTGATCGGTACACGGAATAGAAAAAGTACCTAGAAATATTGACAAAACGTCTCTTACCATTAAGATATGTATATAACGAGCGCAAGTGTGAAACGCTACGCTTAAGTCTGCAAGAGAGTAGAGGTGTCACTGTCAGGAATTTGTAAGTAAATATTCGTTCTCCGCGTTAAATCACTAATTATTTCTCTATGAACTCTATGACTTCTTTTGGAATGAAGATGATCTCTGGATTTTTTACGAACCTGATTTTTTCTCTATTTATTGTTATCCTTGTCAAAATTCTCACCTACAAATCATACAAACAACGAGAATATTTGACTGACTGAAAATTAAGATCCAATGTTCAGTTAAGATACTTTATGTATCACTATTTCCCAATGACTAATATTCCCACCTCTATGTATATATGGAACTTTATGCCTATGAAAAAGTGTTTTCGAACACGAGGAATTCATAAACTTTCTTTTTTTCCAATTTTGTCACAGCTTTCTGTGCTTGCTTTCCCCTAAAAAATTGTTTGATTTGTTTTTTTTTAAAAATAGTAAAAGCGTGTCCCAAAATTAAAAAAAAAATGTATTAGAATGGATATACATATGTATACAGTCATGTCGGATAAAATAGGGAAAAGGTATATTTTGTAAATTCTGTAATTTCTCCTAGTTGTTAGGATTGATATCTGAGAAATCTATGAATTCAGTTATTCATTATTTTCAAACGGTAATATTTTCTGAAAATATGGAAGGGAAATAGGGACAGCTTCAGGATTTAAGGATATCTGTTGTGCGAAATAATAGGTACGGTAAATTCAAAGCTATGAAATGCCCAATTAAAACAAAAAATTAAACATGTGAATTATTTGCTTCACTTTAGACTGTGATTTTTAAAGGTATGAAGTAATAGTTCTTTAGTTTCTTGTTAGTTTCATAGCATTTAATTTTTTGCACAACACAATATCCTTAAATCCTACAACTGTTCTTATTTCCTTTCCATATTTTCAGAAAATATTAGCATTTAAAAATAATGAATAATTGCATAACAAGTAGGAGAAATTACTAAATTTTGACTTTTTCACACAAAATATGCCTTTTCCCTATTTTACCCGACATGACTGTATGTATAGGTATATGGACACCGAATAAAGACTAATTTCATGTAATATATAATCACAATCAAAATTTATTGGGCTACAAAGAAACACACGTAAACCAATTAATTAAATTTTATATTAATACCAAAAAGCTGCTACAATTCTCTAGAAGCCTACACCCCCCGTCCGAGAATTTAAATTTACACACACAAAAACTACACACATAACTAGTCCCATCACGTAAATTATTATACCTACAATCACCTAGAGCATCTGGCTATAATTTGATTAATAAGAATTTATAATCTCTAAAAATATATTTATTGCTGTACCTACATTTTAATTTTATGGAAACATTAGAAAACAACCTGAGAACTAATGTTTTATTCCTTATATTATGTATGTTTATATAAAGTAAAAGAAAACCGAAATGAACTACCAAATAAGACAAAGATACCGTAACCTCTTGCCATTTATCAAGATCGGTATGACGAGATAAGTTACAACAAACAAAAAAACAAAAAAAAAATAAAAATTAAAAAACAAAAAATTGATGCTGCACCATGTTGCATATAAAATTTTATTATGACACTTTCTTCATAATCGGTATTTCGAGGATAAGAGAAACGTGTTAAGACTTTTTGATATATAAATTATTGAAGAATTTTTATGAATATTTTTCGATTAAAATCTTTTTGAAAATCACTGCGGGTGTTTCATATTAATTACGGATAACAAATACTTAGTGGAAATATGTGATTGTTTTTTTATTTTTATCGAAGTACATAATTAAATGTCGAATGTTCGTTAATTTCAAATGAATGAAAAATAATTACCTACTTTAGAAAACTTAAATTCATCAACATCACATCGTCATCATTAGATCGTTTGTTTGATCGACGGTGGCCATTGGTCATCCACAAAACACCGATGTATTTTTGCCTTTTTATGCCCGTATGTTGGTAATACTCATTGTAGAAAAAAAATTTCAACGCCATTGTCTTTCTCGTGAAATTCTAAGTCGAAATATGCATGTCCGTCCGTCCGTCTGTCTGTCCGTGATCAAGATTCCGGCTAAACGACTGAATTATTCCTTCTTTACTGATTTTTTATTATTTTTCGAATATCTATAGATACGACATCCATATAGTTTTCGATCAATTTATCGTCAAGTAAATTATTATATGCAATTTATCGTAAGAGTCATTAAAACAATTTATAGTACCTACCTAAGGCGATTTAGCATAAGGTTATGATAAATTGCTCTAAGATAAATTCCCCTAAGATAAATTCACCTAAGATACATTCCCTTAAGATAAATTCGCCTAAGATAAATTTCCTTATGATAAATACCCCAAAGATAAATTCGCCTAAGATAAATTGTCTTTGATGAATTACTTTACGACAAATACTTACCGATAAATTCTCTTCCGATCAATATGCTTCACAATAAGTGACTTCTCAAACCACTTTTCTATCGATTTTTGTTGTAGACATTTTTGTTTGTAAAAGAAAAGCAGAAAAAATTTCAGAGACCTAAACTCTTACATAATTGTGCGCTAATCATAAAATTCTTTGAATCAGCAAGATATCTTCTGCTGATCGTGCTGATACGTCAGAAATTATCTACTCCTAACATAACTGGTCTTGTTCCTTAGTTCCAGATAGTAATCATTTCCGTTCAAAATTGCTTTTATTTTCATAGGTATGAATCTCATAAGAGAAAAAAAACCACCACATGCTTCTCAAAACATCTATATCTATCTCTAATATCCTACAGAAAATCAAATTATACATTTCCTAACTTCAAATTGAGTAATCATAAGCAGAAATATTATTTATGTCACATATGTATCGGCTCAGAGGCAAAAAGTCGTATCTACATTTTCGCTTACTAACTATATTTGGTTGATGGACATTTTTTCATGTTTTAATATTTAAGATGGTATTAAATAATTTTTCCATTATTTTCATTGTATTTGTCAACCTGACAGCATAATATACTATCATTTAAAAGTCATATTAAAAATACAGATACGACTTTTTACCACAACAACAAGAACAAAACAACAACAAAACCCCCAGCAATATTAGGAAAATATTCTTTTTCTTACCTCAAATCACATATATCCACCTACTTAAAATCCCTCAGTTTTCTGCCTTAAAGAGAGAGAGAGAAAGAGAAAGAGATAGAAAACGGAAAAGCCGGAATAAAATATAAAAACCAGTTGTGCGCTAAGATATTCAAAAACCTCTTAAAGGAAATTAATTTTTTTCTTGCTTGAACGAATTTCATCTCCCAAAAACTTTCTTCTAATGCGAAAACAAGCCGTAATAAAAAGTTTATGTCAAGCACAGATGCTCATATTGCTAGATTCTAAAACAATGGGATGTCAAAACATTCATGATGATGGGATTCTTGAGGAAAAGTTTTCTATTTCGTTTTGATATTCAAATGAAACTGTTTATAATGACAAAAATTGTCTGTATCTATGGTATTATATATTTTCTTGGAAAGAAAATTTTTGTTTGAAAATCTTATTGATGGCATTTAGTGTGTCACACTGAGTGGAAGGAATGGTGTAATTTCCTAAAAACTAGATTTGGTTCCATTTAACTTGAGAAAGTTTTACTTTATTGATGTTCTGATGTCAATCTTAGATTAGTTATATAATGTACTGGCCTTAGTTGCATGCTGTAGTGTTAAGTATGTATTTAACTTGAAACTTTACAGAGAAACAGGAATAAGACATCTCGTTGGTTCACAAGCAGAATTCACTTAAGTACATTTTTCAGTTTTGTAAGTTTTTTTTATACTGGCTAAAAACGTCATAAGTCCCAATAAGATATTTCAAAGGTTTTCAGGCGTAATTTGATTGTACTAAGTCAATCGTGCTGCTACTAGAAATCCCTAAGTTGACTTAGTGAGTTTTACAATTTTTTTTTGACTTAGTAAGTTTTGCTTTTAAAGCAACGCTCTGTTCTGTATAGTAACAGCAAGTTATGTCAATTCAGCATGTCGATGACTTTTACAATACCCTCTAACTCATTTTTACCGATTTTTTTTTTTTAATTGATGTTTATGCAACCCTGCATCTATGGTAAAATTATCACAAAAAGTTTAGTTTTAAAAATTTCGGTTTGAGCATCGGCTAATATTATACGCTATACGAAACAACTTTAGTTTTTACTGTATCCTGAAAAGTACATAAAATGAGTTAGTGGGTATTGTATATAAGCCATCGATATATTTTGGAATTTTAACAATATACATTTTTTATCCACAGTATTAGCCGGTCACTATACCGCTATTTCACATTTTTGCGATTCATTGTCTATAATTGAGCGGTAGAAAAATATATTTTGTCCATTTTCTATACTATCACTAATATTCTGCCTAAACTATCCCTTCTAAGGTAGTTCTTTACAAAGACTAGTTGTCAATAATAATCGATAAGTAAAAACTTGAAAAAATCTTAAAATTAATTTCCACACAGAAAACAAACAAATGTAGTTATATCGATTTTCATAAAATTTTCTTTTTTTCCCCGTTTTTTTTTTTAATTTAATTTTTCACTTTGTCAATAAAGCAGACAAAAAAAAAATCTATAATGAACCCGTGCCGCAATATGCCAGAATTATATTAATTTCTGCTGTTCCATTATCGCAAAAGGACATCAAACAATTCCATTCTCATTAATCATGGGACGTCGAAGCAATAACATCTAAAATTCATTAAATTATAAATCAAACTGTGTCTTCTGTGTTCAGCAAGCGCCCGTATTGCTTTTAAGCTACCTGAAACCAAAAAGATTTTCAAAAAGATAAATAACCAAACCGATGGAGGCATAACCAACCAGCAAAAGGTGCGGTTCTCTCATTTTATGGAATATTATATAAAATATAGCGTTCCTAGTCAGTGATTAACTTATTAATTTATTGTCGAGGACTTTTTTTTTGTTGGCGACTTTTTTTCTGTGACAAGAGAAGCAAAAAAAAAAAACAAAAAAAAAGGTACAAAATCCAGAGTGTTTTATGTCATCAATCAAAACCAGTTTACCTTGTTTTAGTTTAAATTACAAATTAATGAAGAATGCCCACCATAAATCTCTCACCAGAAAAGTATATACACGTTTCAGCCAATATCAGAGTTTTAATACCAGATCGGGAGATGTACTTTTATAGGTTGGGTGTCGTATTTGTTAATTGGCGACGAGGGATAAAGTATTTTATCAAAAATGTGTTATTATTGAAATTGTTCCATACTAATGTAATATTTTAAGTAGCTGCTAAGTAGAGAGGGATCAAACACAGGATAAATAGATAAGCCGCCGTATTTAAGATAAGCCAAACAGAAATGAAAATTATATTTTATGAAGACGAAGAACGCATATGTTTTGGTTGATATTCAATGCTATAGTCTGTTGCCGTCATCATTATGTGTGTGTTTATGAGCAGGGCCTTTCAGAGAATATGCAATATTTTAGGTGCCCTTCAAAATTTAAAATAAAATCAATTGTATTTAATATTTTTTTTGATTATTACATTTAACCCTTTAACGGTCGAGAGTTTTTTTTTTGTAACTATGGTAAATATTTTATGCCAGTGCATGATAAACTAACTAACGGACGCAATACGTTCCAATATTTCATTTTCTATGGCATAGGTGTTAGGTCCCCGTATCCAGGCCTTTCGACCGTTATGGGATTATTATTCGACAGCTTCCAATAAAAGAGAGAACAATTATTAAACTATCGCTCATCAACGATTCAGTGTACATTTGCGATGGTTGAACGATGTAGTTGTGTAGACACCATAAATCACGAAGAGTATAAAAATATACGTATACAAAAGGGGGAATGCCCCGACAGAACGGTGAAGTGGGATAACGGCGTACTACCATTTTTGTGTTTTTTTTTTGTCCAAATCATTAAATAGGATAGGAATGTCAAAATTCCCAAAAAAGGAAAGGAATGTCGTTCCAAATTTAGTATATTTTCTGTCGGGGTTACCAAAACAAACAAGTAGTTACTACAAACTTAAGTATTATTATTGCCATTAAATTTTATAAAAATCGTTAACATCATTTTGGTGCTAATCTGATTAACAAAATTCTATATTTCTCAATACAAATAGTAAAATTATGAAAAATCCCTTTTCCGCTCCTTGTTTTTGTCCTTATACGTTCTTATCGGTTTTTCTTCATTCTACACCAAATACATTTCAATTAATTCGCATTTTTTGATTTTCATACGGAAGGAATTCTTCCGTTACTTCTTAAGAAATTGCGTGTCTGTTTTATCCACATATATAACAAAGATATATATAGATAAGATGTAATTTAAATTTATAATTTTATTAACTTTCATTTTAACCCCATTTTTGTTGAATTAGGTCTTTCCCAACTGTCACCGGCATAAAATTTTCACCAGAGCCAATTCAACACAAAGAAATTAGGAAAATCTCTGAACCATACAAATGAAGCTACTTTTCCCTTCCATTGACTCTCCAAACACAAAGCAATATCAACACAGTGTTTATTCAAATAATGTTTATACCAGTAGATATTTATAATATATATATATATATATATATATGTCATCCACCATCACCCACCCCCTCCTACCGCCTCCACAGTCTCCTTACATTCTCAAAACTAAAATATTCTATGTCAATTTTATATGATTGTGCCAGTGCCATAAAGGATGGAAAACAACATATGTATCCAAATAATCTAAATTATGCCTAAGGCAAATCTGCATGAAATTAATTTTTTGCTTCAAGAGATCTTTCATATCTATATAAAACCTTAGCCCTCACAAATATTTAGGTAGATTTACAGATGGAGAAAAAAAAACAAAAACTCCTCACATTGCTCTCGACCCTTCCAATAATATTGTTGTGCCAGTCACAGATGTTTCGCGCAAAACAAAAACCTAAAAACAATGAGAGAGCAGATACAGTAAAAAAAAAAGTTTATGACTGCAGATAATATAACTTTACTTTACTATATACGGAGATATCTCCTAAACGTTTTACTTTTAAGTTATAAAGGAACTTGGGAAGAAAGATGAAAATGAGCATTTTTTTTTATCCATTACCAGTTGTAGTTGGGCGAAACCGAATATAATGCGACGGTGGATTTTTGTCAGGTAGAGATTATCGCAAGAAGAAGAAAAAAAAAGGTTCCTATTGATCATACCGCGAGAAACGCTATTTCTTATATAATGTTCTTTTGCTAAAGATGTCGTAAAAAGTACGAAATTCACATTCTAAAGTTTATTATATTTTCCAAAGACGATTTTAAAATATTCATTTACCAGATATTATTTTACGACATGTCTATAATCAAGGGGCCATACCAACCACTGGATGGTGTAATAAGAAAGAATTACGGTTGATGAAAATCTTTTGGTTGAAAGGATGGTTGTCATAAAAAAAAAAAAATTCTCTTTTAATAGAAAAAAAAATCCCTTGCACCCTCAGCCCCCCAGCAAAAAAATAAAAATAAAAATAGGTATAGACATTTTATTGATGTTATTTAACCATAGTGGAATGTATAAAAAATATTCTCAAATTTTAACAACTCTTTTACGACGCTAATTTTGCTGATATATTCTAGGAATCTCTATTTCATTTATTGAATTATACCAGGAATAAGCTGAATTACTGAACTGCTGAAGTATCCCTAATAATAATAATAATAAAAATACTTGAATAAAAAGTATTTTACGAAAATGTGTCGAATCAAAAAATGGGCGTGGCATGGTTATGAACATATTATGCTGACGTTTTTTTTTTTTAATAGTTTTATGATGATGGAATCAATAATTCTCACGCTTCGTCACTGATATTATGTTTTAACTAAATAACAAAAAAGTTGTTCTTTTCAATGGAAATAACATCTCGAGTCTAGAGGATCCACCAAATCTGGATCCTTACTGAAAGTTTTCAGTAAAATTCTCAGTAAAATATTCCCAAAATGTCTGTATAAATTTTCGTCCATTTTTATGACGACATTTTAAAGCTATATTAACCCTGCGGTCCCCAGATTTCGCTGTTGCGAATACCAGCAGGTCGGAGCAAATTTAGCCGGTGCCGACTTCTACGACGACTTGCGAATGTTGCCACTGTGCAAAGGGTTAAAACTGCAGCCACCAAGAATATCTTGGTAATTTTACTTTACTGTAACCCTAATCAAACCTACGTTATTTTAGTGATAAACAAAAAATCACGATATTTCACTTAGTAAGAAATTTACGTAAATTTATGTCAAAGAAAACTATTGTTGCTTAATTTTTGCAAATTTTTCAAAATAAAATGTAACTCCAAGTCACCAACCTGGGTTGATTAGGGTTAATATTATTGTTTCTGTCTTCTAATCAAATCAAATCAAATCAGCTGTTTTAAAACTTTAAAGGTACTGCCACACAGAGCGCGGTCTGCCCGCCCGGGTATCTATCCAAAATTCATTCAATTCTACCAAAATTACAATCACAATAACAAAATTGTTGACAAACTGAAAATCTAACCGCGGCGGTCTCACCTTGAACGCGCCGCAGCAGACCGCGCTCTGTGTGCCCCACTGAATACATATATGTGTATTACAAGAGAACGTTTCAAAACGCGGTCAAAAAATGACAGATCGCAGCGGGCAGACCACGCTCTGTGTGGCAGTATCTTAAGGCTATCGATAGGGAAATATTACTAGTGTACTATATTTTATCCTTTTTTTGTAGTCTTTCTAACTTTCTTAAATGCGGGCATTCAATTGAATTAAATGTCAAGGTAATTTGTTGAAAATCATTGTATTCATTCAAAAAAAAAAAAAATAAAAAAATTTACCATACAAATCCTTTGCATTGAAAGGACCTAATTATTTATATATATGTACATGTAGCAACAAAGGGTTCATCCTTTATATTAAGCCAAATTGTGATGCAGTAAAAAAAAATTGAATACTTAGATGTTTTTTTTTAAATTTGATATTGAAGCTCGCAAAGAACATGCACATAAGGGTTGTACTTATAAATACAAGAAAATGTCATAAAATATGATAAAAATTTTGCTGTCGGGTTTTTTTTGTTTTGTTTTTTTTTTTTTTTTTTTTTTTTTGTGGCGTTGTGTCCTGTTCACATTTTTACCTCATACATAAGTATATAAAAACCTTTGTGAAGTTTAGTGTAATCTTGATAAACATTAGAAGTGAACCTTTTGGTATCCCGTCTGTGTGTTGCTGTTGTTCCAATTTTTTTTTTCTTCTTACCATGTTTTTGATTGTTTGCTGAGATATTGCAGCATTTTTTTTATATTACTGTGCAAATATACAGGTATACGACAATTTTGTTATTATGGTCTGCTTAAAATGACAAAATATTCTGGAGATATAGATCTTAATATATATTTTTGGAACAATTTATACTGTATACAGTGGCGGACATTGAATTAGTACACTCTTATTATATTAAGACATTAGGACGTCTATTTACATTTATTATTAATTATTATTAGCAAATTTATTTCTAGATTGCTTGTTATTTCTAAAACTTTCAAGGAACCCAGTATTTCTAAATAAGAATATATGATTCCTTCCAAAATAATTAAAACTAACTTGTTACAAAATTGAGCTTTCTATAGCAGACACAACTGAATTATATTTGGTTTGATCAACTCGAATATTATTCGTTTTGAATTGTGGCTCGACAGATCCATAAGACAGGACTGGCCCTTCGGAATTCATATTGTTCTTCGAATAGAAAAAGAAACCAAAAATCAGCACGTCGATAATTCAATCCAAGAACCTTCCGTCCTCAATCATGTCAGAAACTACCGCAAAATAAATCCATGCAGATTTTAATCAATCGAAAATTAGTTTGTCCAAAATTTAACCAAATAGTCCTCTTGTTCTTGATTACGTCGGGGTCACCAATTGACGAGCATATTAGATTATAATTAGAAGTAAGCCGCCACAGTTATAGGTTTTTTTTTAATATTTCATTATTTAGATATAAAATCATATCAATTGCTTAATATATGTGAGTGTGCTAAATGAATGTCCGCAACTGTACATGGGCTTTCAAAATTAAAGGATAGACGACCGTTTAAATTGGGTAGTAATATTTTAAAGAAAGAATGGGACCACCCGTTGGATTGTGTTCTTATTATTTTTTTTATTTTTTTTTTAAAAAGGTCAAACTCTATTAAACGTTCTAATTACAAGTAAAAGCAAGCTGTAAAGGTGAACATAAAAACACATAATGCCTGCATTCCATTAAAAAAAAATGTATGTGCCAGAACTTTTTCCAAAAAAATACAAAATTATGATTGAAAATGATTATTTAAGATAAGGAATTACAAAATAAATAATTTAGAATTAAGGATAACGATAATATCGATATGGCCTAAACCTTTTATTAAAAAAGAAAATCTCCGCTTTTGGCAATTGTTAATCTCATAAAAAATAATGATTTCCCATATATAAGAACAGCCCAGCGTTTGTTAGATAATCTCAATTTTTGATTGACACCTATGTCAAATAATTTTTTATTCACATTATCATAATATATAGAATTACACAACACCTAAGTCATATACATACACAAATGGAGAGAAAAAAAAGTTAGCCTTCCCCTATAAATCGTTAATATTAGGGATTTATTAAACCATTTTAACTGTGTACCCAGTTTGCTGTATTATTTAATCTGTTGCCCTAGTTTTGTTTAGGTTCTGGTTGAATTCTTGTCCATGTACGCACATAAATATTGAAGTAAGCCCAAGACCAACAACAACAACAAAAAATTATACCCTCCATGGTGTTATAATCCGGTCTTTTGTAAATAAGTTTTACAAATATGACATAAAATGTTCACACCTTTTGGTTTACACATTTTTTTTTTGTTTTTTTTGTTTTTTTTTTTTGTGCTCTTCTGTTTCACATCCAGAATGTATAAATTCCTTGGCGTTATATTGTAATTCAAAAAATAAATGTCGGTGTTATAAGCGGGGAAAAAAATACAAATAGTGGTGTAAAAAAATTATTCATGATTTCTTTTCATTTTTGTGTGGACACAATAAATTTTCGGTTTGGGCTTTTTTTGTTATTGTTTTTTTTTTTTTTAATAATTGATGCTAATCAAAACGGTGCTCTTTTTAGAAATTTTTTTTTTTTATTTCCTTCATTCACCAAATATCCGTTCATTTTAATTTGAATACTTAAGTCTCTTGATAAACACAACATTGTGTCTAAATTGCAAATTTTTTGTCATTATTTGTCTGTTATAAAAATTATTGCCATAATTTGATGAAACCAGTAAAGAAGAAAAAATTGGCTACGCCGATTATAATATACCCGTATGAGTACTTGTTTATTATTTCCAACTT
>JANSTT010018300.1:0-14181 GCA_026745375.1 Platyura marginata
ATATATGCTAAATAATATTTTCTTGTGGTAAATTATTTGTACTTTTATAAGTATGAATGAAAAGTGAACTACATATATAAACGTGATATTTGAAGGACATGATTAAACATAAATGCTTCAATGTTATTATGTTCATATTTTTGTAAACAAAAACGGTTTTTTTTTTAATATAAGTAAGTATTGTTTGGTAAGAGGTAATAGTCTAATAGTTTGCAAATGGCTTTGTTTATTACTAATTAAACTAATTAATTTTCAAGACATTCAATTTTACTTTATAAATACCTCGATCTAGAGTATATAGGTAGGAGAAGGTTGAGCACAATGGAAACACTTTTATTAAGAAAACTGACGTTATTTGATATGGCTTTTTATCATCTTTAAGTTTAATTTCGTTTGAATTAGAATATTTTGTATAAATTTGTGAATGTCTAATAATTGTCAAGTACTTAGTATTAGTACAAAAATACTAAAATAACATGGTTAATAGTTCTCTCAATTAATTTAGTTGACACTCTAGCCATTTTTCTAAAAAAAAAAACTAATTTTTGTATTCAAGACAGTAGTTTTATACGACTAAATTTCAATGATTGTTATCCTGGTATCAACGAACTTATTGAAACCGTTACTTAATTTTGGAATAACATGAATAATAATAAATAACCGTTTTGCCCCACATTCCCCGATATACTCATCTCGTATGCAATGGGATATTTTTTCTTTATTAGAATATTGATCTGTGTTAAAATTACCTCGAGTTTTTTTTGCGTGTACAAATAAT
Organism: Platyura marginata; assembly: GCA_026745375.1. Classification (NCBI taxonomy): domain Eukaryota; kingdom Metazoa; phylum Arthropoda; class Insecta; order Diptera; family Keroplatidae; genus Platyura; species Platyura marginata. The sequence goes on from JANSTT010018300.1 coordinate 779, forward strand.
TGAATAATTTCATGCATAATACATGAATTAATGGCGACAGTAAGAAATTATTCTCTTGGCATAGGTAATTTAGTGAATTTTTTATATATCCATATTTCAATGAGCAGTTCGCTGAAGTGCAGCCGATTTTGAAAATTTCGTCTCCCTGGTTTAACTGAATTTTTGTAAATTTAATTCCTACTTTTTCGGACCCTATTTAAATTGATTTATTTTTAACAAATTTCAAATGCTATTTATAATAAATTTGAAATGATATTTTTTATTATCTTAATCACACTTTGAATATTTTTCGCAATGTCCGTCAAATTAAAAAAATATTTTTTTTGCTTTAATTTACACATAACAAATAAATAACATTACCTTCTTAATGGCTACTTACGCAGCAACATACGGTCATTATCAAGATCATATTTGAGATGTTTTCCTTCCAAATTAAATTGTTAAATAACAATTGAATTTTTTTTGTAAGGTGGGTACGTACATATATGTACATATTAGTAATGTTAGGAAGTGTTCGTAGATATAGAAGGTTCCTTCAAAATACAATTTGTTTTTATGTGTAAAATTATAAACATTGAACATGGAAGTGAGTATGTTTGCTAAAACTATTTGAAGTGGTGATTGTATTTAACGATAAGCCTACGCAGTGGTGATTCTTCTCTTATAAATAAATTATATACATGTTATAAAAATGTATAAAAGTTCAAACATTCTAAATTATTATTTATAAATGTTTAAAGTCATAGGTTGCAAACAATTTCTTAAGTGTAGAACTTACACGGTATTTAGACTGACAACTGGGAAGTAAATATGATTTTATTGCCCTTCCGCTAAGTTTAGATGTGTGCTTTTTGCAAAATTGCAACTTTTAACTTTTTTTGGAAGTGCTAAGTGCGGCATCTAATGTATTACTACAAAAATTAAGATATAATGTCTAGTTCTAATTCTAAAGACGTCAGTCAGTCAGTAATCAGCTAATATAGGCTTTTGTTTAACTATATAGGCTAATGTTTAACTACAAAAATTAAGATATAATGTCTAGTTCTAGTTCTAAATATGTCAGTCAGTCAGTAGTCAGCTAATAGCCTTTTGATACGTATTTATTTACTAGACAGATTTAGCAAGCTAGATGAATACAAAACATCGATAGACACATACAATTAATTTGTAATTGTTGGTATGATATATAGAGAATAAACAATCATAAGAACTTGTATCAATTAGTCATTTTATGAAAAAAAAGGTCATAAAATATGCATACAATTTTGCATTTGGGTCAATAATTTCCAAATCCCACATAATACATAATTAACGAAAAAGAGAAAAAAACAATTTAATATCGCAAATTAAATCTCTTTGTTAAAAATTATATAAAATCGTTAAGTTTAAGATTTACAAATAAATTATAAATTCACGTAATTTTGAGTAAACACACGATCTGTTTTTAACATCTGACCAACAATATACATCTTAGTTGAGTATAGTAGTCTATAAACTCTATAAGCATCAAAAGACCTTACAATAATAATAATCTTTTATCCATATGCACATGGGAGACCCCTTCTCTTGATTTGCGATCATTAACATTAGACCGTCTAGTATAGTTACTTATACCAATTCATACAAGACGTTTACATTTTTGTTGCCAGTCAGTCAGTCAGTTCTCTTGTAGAATTCGCACGAACACCTCTTAAATTTTTATTTATTGAATTAAAGAAACATTGTATTGTTATTATAAAAAAAAAAAACAAATTACCTAGATCGCACATGTAACTCAATCGAATCGTATATAGACGGTGAAAACGTACAACGCCCTATACTCACAATACCTTACCGATACGTTATATGAATAATGAATGAAAAAGTGCGCCTTGCCATATTGAAATAATTGAACATTTTTTAAAAAAAAAGTGCATTGATTGGAATTACAATTAAATTTTGTTTACATGGTGTTTGTTTATATAATTAAAAACATCTACTGTGACATCACTTAAGTCTCCTGTGGAAATAATGAAAAAGCGTGTGGCGTATTTAATGCTGTTGGTGTTTGGATACCTTTTATTAACAGGTCATTATATACCTACATACATACATACATACCTACATACATTGTCGTTATACTATAGAAGTATAGCATTATAGATGTTAAAAATTTGAAGAGTTAATTTTACTTTTTTTAATTGCAATATGTGGTTATTATATAAAACATATACATATATACATATTTATGTTATTAGGAATAGGTGCGACAATAGGTGCAATAATCTACTTGGGGAACAAAAATATTTTGTAACTACTTAGTTTGGTACCTATATGTATAATGTGGTCATAGAACAGTAGCCACTCCTTTGCCTATACATATTTAAGTCAAATAATATTCCAAATGACTAAAAATGTTGCAGCTGAATTTGCCATTGAATTGACAGATTTGATTTTGATAGGAGTGTGATTTTTTATGAATCACTTACCTACACTTACCTTACATTTATCTCAATTGATCGGATGATTTCTTTTTTTATGTGGGAAAATGTAGTACTTAAAGTGTTCTTTTAACAAAAACCTTACAAATGCTCGCTATTTCACCGCCATTTAAGCAATGCTATTTTTTGAGATAATGCCATTATTAGACTGTTTTTAAGTGCAATCCAACCACTTGGCCTCAGATTCAAATTGACATACCAGAGAAAAACATTTTCATGGTTTACCCCAGACGACGGACTTAAACCCGGGGACCTCTCGCTCCAAAGGCAATCACTCAATCCACTGAGCCATTTGGTCGGTTGACAGAATTGACAAATAGTTTAATAAATTTTATATTTTATTTGACACTGAGTATATTTGATTGATTTGATAATTAATAAAGCTTTTCGATTTTAATGTTTTAAATTAATCATAGGGATTACTTCAATGTGCAGCAGCTGTTTTGGAAAATGTCGGTAAGATTGGTAAATTTTCTAATAAAATTTGGGGAATTTAGAAATATTTTTGCATTTTTTGTTACCTTGAGTCAAATGGTTATTTAAAGGTTAACAATTCAATTTTAATGTGGATGAGCTACGACAAAACTTTGCACAGCCTAATAACCGAAATTGAACCCCTATAACGAACAAGTCCGGTCTAACCAATCTAAATAAAAAAATGTAGTAAACTAATTACGTGATCATGACATGCCCTGATTATGATTATACATTATTGTCTAGTCACCAACTTCAAGTAATTTTTATTGTTCAAAAGTTTTACCACCTTGACCTCTAACTATTTGGCATACATACATTAAGTATCATTTTTTTTATTATATTCTATTGTTTTCGTTGCCCATATTTATAAACTTCTTTAAGTTACATAAATAATATATTTAATAATTAATAAAATACTTTACGTACATGTAAGTGAGTAATAAAATAAAAATATTAAAACTTATTAACATATTATTAACACACCCGCCGCTATGAAATTAAATAAAATTAAAATGCTATTGTTACACGAAGTGATGTAATTTATATTTACCTACATACACGTCCATACTTATGATGTGTATTTATTTTTGTATAATATGGTATAGTATAATATGTAAAATATGTAGATATAATATGAAATTTAATTGATGCTATTTTTACTGAATAGCAAGCAACAAAGCCCGTGGGCCAAATTCTACAATATGCTTATATTTGCACAAATAAATTAAATAATCAAAATCAATGCTGATGATTACAAAATCAGTTTATTATTTTTTTATATGTATTTTTTTTTGCATGTATAATAATACGTCTACAATCGAAATACAGGGTGATCCAACTTCAGTTTCCGAACTTTTTACAGCAGCCGATGCAAAATTTTCGATGACTTTTTTGTATATTTCATACATCTCGGCTATCACTTAGCGGATGTTGATTTTTAAGTGCTCCAACGTTTCGGATTTGTCGACGTAGACACGGCTCTTAGTGTAACTCCACAAAAATAAATCCAACGGCGTTAAATCGCATAATCCTGGGGGCCAGTTAACGTCACCAAAACGTGAAATAATAATATTCCAGTAAATTTCGACAACGCGTTGAGCGGTTGTAAAGCAATCCATTTCGTAAATGTGTAGTTGCAACCTAACATCTAACACTTTGAATTTGAACACGTGTTTATAGTGCTGCCAACATAGAAAACTTGAATTGCATCACCCTGTATTATTTAGATATTTATTTTATGCATACAGTTTACACACAGTTGCCGTATTCATTTGAGATTTTATTCATACAATTGGTTGCATAGGTACTCATAGTTATTGTACCATTTATGTTGCAATTTAAATTAAATACAAAACAAAATCAACTAGTTCTTTGATTGTTTGAAGACAAATTCCAACCAGGTAACAATAACACTAATAATAATAATAATAATAATAATGATGAAGAAAACGATTATTATGAATTATCTATATCTAGTTTGATGACTTATAATTTTGGGCACGTTTCTATTGAAATTAAGGCATAAAAATGTTAACATTGTTTCAGTAATTGCTTTTTAAATTGTATTGTATGGCTGCCGAATAAATTTTTGTTAAAATGTTACACGACAATTGTATATAATTACGATTGTATGTAAGCAACTAGGAAATATTATTAAGTTGTATATTGTAGGCGTGAGAAAAATATTTTTGTCATAATGAATGATTTGTAGTGTAGAAAATGTTTGCGAATGCTGAATAAGAAAATGTATATTTTAGTATTGGAAGGCGAAATGTGTTGTTTTTTTTTTTACAAAAATCACCGGTGATCAAACTTTAAAAAAAAATTATGTACCTTCAAAAAAGAAATACATAACATAACATTTCCCTCTAAAAATAAAATATCCAGACGTTTTCAAGCAATTTTTTTTTCTCCTACCGATTACTAACCAAATTCAAGAGTAATTTTCAACATTGGTTAAAGTCTAGATACAAAATTACAAAAATTGATTTTTACTCATTATAGATGAGCTGTGATTTATAAAATAAAAATTACAATATTCGTGCTTTGGAGTTAATTAAAAAAAATTAATAAGATCCATCTTTCAAGAGAATACTGCATAAATCTTCCCTTTCTATTAATGCATATATACACTAAATAACATGCAAATTAGCAATCTCTACCAATATGCATATGATAATTGTTTGTAAATCTTGCAATAGTAAATTAAACTACATTTTGCTTTACAATCTTTAAATCATTTCAAAACAAATCAATGTCTTTATAATGTTTAAAAAAAACATAAATAAATATTTAGAGTGTTGATTTGCATGCCTTAAATGATTAAATTAAATTTTCGTTCACATTAAAAATTAATTTAATTACATATTTGTACGATCTACCTACATCGGTGCCTCAAATTGGTTGTTTACATTCTAATTTTATTAGAAAATTAGCGCTTTACTATCAAATTTGGATACATAATTATATAGCGTAATGCATTATTAATTGAGGAATAATATTTGGCTTTTGACCTTTAGTTGATGTTTCCAAATAACATTTGATTTGAATATTAAAAAAAAAGGCCAACATTTCAATGCAATAAAAAACTAAACTTTTTATACTGAGAATTGGGGCAAATTCTTTTTTAGGATTCCCAGACAGGCAATTAAGGATGTATAATTTCGCCAATATTTTTTTTTTAAACAAGAAATAAAACATGATTTACGAAAAAAATCCATTTACTTAAATGTCAAATAAAAGACAATAAATAATAATGAACTATAAGCCAATACCTAATAAAAGTAGGACAGTATTAGTATAGTTTTTTTTTGTTTCCAACTCATATATCGTGTCTTTTTAGACGGATGACATTTAAATTGGAATAATATGGTCCAAATCTCATATCATACACAGAGTCTCCTCATAATGTACATACATATACACGATCAATTTAATATAGGCTTTCTATTTGAGTTAATTTACCAATCCGGTAGATAGGTAGAGGTAGAGGTAGATTTTATTCCACGTATATTATTTGACATATAGAGACAGAAGACTCTGTGTAAAAATGTAACTGACACAAAGTTATGAATTTATGATATAGTATTAATATATGAAGCAATATGTAGTACAGTAGATATGTCTTTATTAACTAAATAAATATTATGCAGAGATACACTTTTTGTTGGTTTTTATGATGGAATCATTTGATATTTATCGTTTCATCAAGTTTTTGTGTTTTTTGGCTTGTGACAGGAAAAAAAAGTGAAAATTAATTTACGATTTTTTGTAGACCCTCAGGGTCTCAGTATAGGCTTTCTAAAAATGTACATCCGGGCATGCAATTGTTTTTTTTTTCATTATATAATTATGTTCTATAGTAGCTGAAGAGCTCCCCTCCCCCGTATGAATATAAAATAAGCGAAAATATTAAAATTCCATATCGTCATTCGGTTTCAAACTCCGAAAATTGTAATCATAGCAAAAATGTAAACTAATAAATAAATATTGTTTTGGTAAAACAGCGATTTAAAATTTGTCACCAATAACACATAATTTCGATAAAATATTTTATAGAAAAAAAAATTATCTTCTAACTAATATGCCCGTAATCTGCAATGAATAAATAATTTATTGATTTCTTTTTTTAATAATAATTTTCTATAACTAAAGACGATATAAGAATTCAGCAAACGATTTATTTGAATACATAATAAAATCAATATTACGGACCATGGTTAGTATGCGCTGACGTACAAATTAATTTTAACCCTCTAATGCTAATGCGAGAATTTATTTTCGAACCGCACTAAAATGAAGGCAGAGTAATTTTGCATGAATTTGATGGTTCCAGGACACAAGGAGGGACACGCATGGTAGTACAAAAAAAAATTCTAGTTAGATTTTTGGTAGCGGTACACAGTCCCACTTTGAGAATTGAGGCATTAAAGGGTTATATAATATAGAAAAAGTATGTCCACCTATTTGTTATTTTGTATACGTATACTACATATGTAGAAGAATTTATATGACATTATTCAATACAAAAAATATAATACCGTACAGATTATACATATTATTGAGACATATTTACCGATAAATAAAATTCTTACGACTTATTTGGAAATTTGTTTAAATTTCCATCTAATGGAACACGATTTTATTGAGATTTTTCATTCGCACATATCTATATAATAAATATCTATTGAAATTGAAATTGGACGTTGCCTGGTGCTACACACTTTTCATGTTTTCACATATTTTAATATTAAATTTTTGTGTGAGTACATTTTAATGGATTTCATAATGTATGTATATGACAATGAATAAATTGCCTTTATTTATTTCATGTAATTTATCTTACTTTGTTGTTATAGATAGATTTAATTTATTTTTATTTGTCAAGTAAATTGAATTTTTTAAAAATATTGTAATTTCAGTGACAACACTATATTAAATAAATACCAATTTTAATTGAAATGTCCAAAATTTTGTTTCGAGAATATTATTTTAATTATTTCCTTAGCTTCCTTTTTTTTAAATTGATATCACTACTATATGTACGTAGAGTACATACTTTTACATACTTAAATTCTAAAATAGTTAAAATATCTTAATGATTCAATAGGTATTAAATCGAAATCAACTAGCTGCTGAAAAGTTGTTGAGTTGTTGTTATTCAATTCAATTTAATTCGCATTTAGAAATAAAGAATGCAATTGTGCAATCCAAATAGACGAGGATTTTTTTTTGTATTGAAACTATACCGCAGTGACCTTGAATGAAATTTCAACACAAATTACGAAAGTCACTCTGATATTAAATAAACTTTTGTCGAAGAGGCACATTATTTTACATTTTAAGTAGGTATATACAAAAATAACTAGAATTATCAAAAAATGACTTACCTACCTACTAAATTTACTTATGCAATAAATTGTTTCTTAAAAACAAAAGATCAAACTATTCCATTAACCAAAGACGAAAGACAGGAAATCGCCATAAGTATTACCGCTAACCATTAATTACAATTCAATTTCTGGTATTCTAGATTTAATTCATCATAATTTTTTCTTTTTTTCTATTTCAATTGCCAAGGTCATTTATCTATTAACCACAACAATTTTTATTTAAAAGTGTGTTAGATAAACTTTTGCTGAATTAACGTCATTATGAAATTTAACTTTAAACTATCTAGATCGACCTGGAGCCGGCATAGTTTTCATGGCTGGCGTCGTCTCTATATTGCATAGCAAATAATATTACTAAGGTAGGGTTCGGATTTTTAGGTGTAGATACCCGCACTCGACAATTTCTAAGGCAGATTTATTGTGTCAAAATCAATAATGTGGGCATTGCTCGGTAACATTTACTTTTCATAGAGGTGGCCTTAGACTGTAAGGTGACAGTTGAGCGTTGATTTACCATCATTTCGGAAAATACATTTATGAAGTTATTATAAAAAAAATTCTTTTCATGTCACAAATATTAAAGAAGAACAAATCTCGAAGTTCGCTATGTGTAAGTAAGTAATCCCATTTCTTTAGCCTAGGACGCTTTTATTAATTGTTAAAATAGTTAAATGATTACAGGTAATCCAGTAAATATTTAATTATATCTAGGTACCTACACAAAAATCCAAACCGCAGCAAAACAAAGTATCTTCTAAGATCAAATTAGTTACTTTATAAAAGTGAAACAGTGATCATGAATTCCGCATTCAAAATTTTGTAATATGTAATTTTTTTTCTTTTTCTTAATCATGCCTAATACAAATACATATATGTATAGATACAAAAAAATTAAATTAGTTTTTGTTGCACCGTTTTGTTGTTAAAAGTTATTACTCTGCTGCCATCATCATCTTGTACATATGCATAGAATGAATTTTGTTAAGTTATATATCTTATTGTGGATTAGCAAATATGTAATGTGGTGTTAAACAACTTTTACGTTTTCAATTTGCATCATTTAAAGAAACTCCTTCAGTTAGTGATTTATTTGATTAAAGCACGCGATTGTAGTACATATAAAGAGTGTAAATCTTTATATTGTTGCTGGGATTTATCTATATCGTTAAAATAACAAAATTGCTATTTTAACATATCAATAATATAGTTCAAATATCTATACTACACATTAATTTAGATAGTAAAATTGATGCAAATAAATTGTTATATTTACATATCTATTGATATTCCATATACGTGTATAGGTGACATGGGAAATAAGTTTAGAATGAAGAAACTGGAGCAATGCTTGAGATATTTAATTCTCTGAGACTATTGTCATATTGCGAAAATCTCAATCAAACTTTGAATTGCAATTTATTTAGTAGTATAGGATACTATATAATATGTGTATGTATGTATATATTCCATTACTTGTACAATGTACAAAATAATCAAAAGGTAAGTATAGTTTGTAGAAATGAATAATACTTTGTGTACAACTTTAATATACTCTCGTACTTATTTATTTACCTATATATATAAGAGTTAGGCATAAATGTAGGTATATCTATCTATATTGTAATCTAATATTATACGAGGCTTGCATTTAGATTTAATTTTAAAACGTGACTAATTTATATTTAAATTAAATAAATTTTTTATTGCGATTTATTCTCTATTTAAAATTAGAGCCTGTAAGATTGTTCACTTACTTTTAATTTAATTACTTAATAGTAATTGTTACTATAATTTATGATAAAAATATGAAATACAAACACAAATATTTAAGGACGCACCATAAATATTTTAATAGAAACTAAAACTAAAAAGTTACTCAAAATTAATCCTATTAAAAAATAAATATAAGTTTGATTAACATCATACGGGTATAAAAACTATTTATTGAAAATCGTCCTTTTTAACTTTATTTATATCATTGGTCATTTAAAAAAACCGCACACTGCATTTAATATTCGTATATAGTGGGGGGGCCCCACTATACATTTACATATATTACAAAACCTGATCAATATAATATTATTTAATAATTATTTAAAAGAACATGTACTTCAAATTAAAATTCAAGTCCAATTACTTAAATGAATGAGTTTAGAGAATTTCCTTATTAAATACTTGCATAGAGGTTTTGTTTATTGCTCAAGTACTTTATATATAGATATTAAACAATAACAAAAATTACTTTTGATTAATGCGTGCATATTACTTAACCAAGGAAAACCGTGTATCCAGTACAGAGGCCTATAATAATATCGACCGTGTGAAAACCAATAATTATAATATTGATATTTGATATATTTTATCACAAAATAAAATCATCATGGTCATGTTGTAATATTAGACTAAATGGTCTTTAAGTATTCTTATTAGTTTCGTTAAATGTTGTCTATTTAGAAAAATTGATCACTTGAAAAAGATAAGTGGAATATATATAAAAAAAAAATATGTATTGGATTTGGCAAGTAATTAATCGTGCAAAAATATTTCAACGTCAAAAATATATGAGTGCGTAGCAGCTGAAGGAAGTAAATAATTGGTGTGGTAGGGGAGGGAGCATTGAGTCACTCAGTTTTGAGTACCTTTGTCAGATTATTTGTTATTTAGGCCACAAATTAATTTTTACTAATCAAATAGTTCTAAAGCATATGTATCTCCTAAGGAGAGATACTAATTAAAGTGAAATCTGAACCGCCCGCTTTTAGGCATAAAAGTCGGCTCGACAAATATTAAATCTTAACCATACTGTTACTTTACATAATAGACTTTTAACTAAGTTTATAAATATTTTACAATTTATATCATATATGAAAGATATAAATGGGTAGAGAAGTGCGCTAAAAGTCTTTTATTAAATAATATAAAATTCCGACAATTTCACTTTATTGCAAGTATGTACAGTACATATAACCGAAGATGCACCGTCTGATGCACTTGCACATTATTTAATCGGAACTGTATAATTATATAAAGCTTTAACATGCGCATGTACTTAATGTTTTTATACCCGTATGATGTTAATCAAGGGTATTATAACTTTGGTACGGAGTTTGTAACGCCCCTTAATACTCATTTTAGAAAAAAAAATTCAACACCATTGTCTTCCTCGTGAAATTCAAATCCAAATATGCATGTCCGTCCGTCCGTCTGTCCGTGATCAAGATTCCGGCCAAACAGCTGGAGGTAGAAAGCTGAATATTTGACAGTTTATTATGTAGTCCTAAAGATCTCTATTGTTTTTGGAGCAAATTGGACATTTTGATATAAACCATTCATTTACTCAAAAGGTAGTCAAAATATAGAAAAAATGAATATGACAACAATTATAGAGAATACAAAAATGAAGATTTCTTTCATAGACCAAAATGTTGTACGACTTAGCGTAATGGCGCTGGAATCAATTTTATTGAATTTCTAGGGCTTTTAATCATTTGTATTCAATTTACCTTATTATATTTATTGTACAGACAAAATAGACATGTACAAAGTTGTAAATAATAAACATACGGGTATATTATAATCAGCGTAGCCAATTTTTCCTTCTTTACTGGTTTTTTTACTATTTTACTACATTAAATTTTGTCACGTACTTACTACATGCATTAGAATTAGATAGTAAAGAACAGGTTTTTAGCTTATTATTGATGGCTGTCGCACGACTATCTATAAATGAATTCTATGGTCAAATGGTTTGTGAAGCTTTTTTTTTTTACTACGCATGCTGGTAAGGCGCATAATAAGAAAGTAAATACATTTTGTCTATAGATATATGATTTGTTGTAATATGTAAATGTAACTACAATTCACAAAATATAGATATATCAGAAATGTCCAGTGCATTGCATCAAATGTAAAATTTATTATTATTAAAATACATATTGATAGAAAACTGTTTTTCGTAGGTATAAAATGATGTGTGTTGTTGATAGAATGCAAATTAGATCAGTCAATTGTAAATTATTGATTGAACATTGAACATGGGTTAATGTTTGTTTGCAAAAGTTTATTCAAAAAAAAACTGTGCGGGTGAAAACGTCTTAATAAATTTAAATATGCATAGTGATGTAACTTAAACCAATCCGAATGTGTACGTACTGTATGTATAGAAAAGCTATAAATTAGGTAGTTTGTAATTTAATAACTTAAAGATAAATTAAACAAAGTATAAATCAAAACTGTATTAAATGAGCTGTGAAAGTTATGTTACCATTCCAAATACGATAGAAAAAAGACTTAAACTTTAAGTATTTTGAATATATAGTATATATAGTATAAGTATATTCAATCAGTTCGACAATCTAGTCTCGACAAAGAAAAAAAAAATATCTGCGATAGTGAAATTTCACACGATAAATAAACGTTATAAATAATACATTATAAACAATAAATCACATTATATTACTAGAAAACTGTTTAGTTACTCAATCATAAGATCGTTGAATTGTTGCATTTTTAATTGGGAAAAAAAATATCGATAATTATTAAAAAAATTTCTCTATTAATTTTTCTAAAAAAAAACCTACCAAAAGAAAAATTAGAAATTATTTATTATTAATCTAATTCTTATCAGTATTAAGTCTTAAAGAAATTAGGAGTATTTAATTGTAAATGAATTACGTGCAATTTAAAATTTAATTCATTTTTCAATTAATTTTAAATCAACTGACGATAATGTATTGATGAAGAATCAATATGTTCAACAAAATTAAATTAATGTGAATGATAATGAAAAACTTAAAAATATGCATGCTTTTTCATGTATAAAATGAACGATTTTTGGTAATGACAAGATGCAATATTTATTTTTTTCTATAAAAAATAATAAAATCAACAAATGCAATTAAAAATGTTTACAACTGATTTGGTTTCATAATTAAAATCCTTTGTATCGTTGTTTTTACAAAGGAAATTAATGCTAACAAATTAATTAGTAATGGCTTCGGGGTGTAAAAATAAACTGCCACTATGTTTATGTTGCTGCAATGTTCATTTTTTTAAAAATTTGTATTGTACTTTAAAAATAAACGTTAAAATAATTTATAATCAAATGTCCAGGGGTAAAATGTATAGAGTGCGGCTAAAGAATAAATTATGTTTTCTTCCTCATATAACTATGGCGATTTCATATACATACATACTATCTACTACTATCTATCTGCTTATTAATTTATTTTCATATAAAAACAGAATCAAAAGAATCGGTTCGAGAAAAACGTGCAAGAAAAAGAGCTTCATCGGCTATTGAATTTAAAAATGAACCAAAACAAAATTTGGACGCTAATGATTCAGATGGTGCACCAGAAATACCAACAAGCTTCTTAAGCCAATCGGTTCGTGAATATCTTGAACTTGGCCGATCAATTCCAGGTAATTATTATAATGAAGAATATTGATATTTGTACTTTACTCACGATATTGTTCCCAAGATTAAAAAATGTTTATCGAGATCTTACCTGAAAATTAAAAAAAAAAAATCACTTAAATGACAGAAATTTAT
>JANSTT010018301.1:0-14180 GCA_026745375.1 Platyura marginata
TGAAATGAAATGAATGTAATGTATGTACTAATAGCTAAAGCTAAATAAATGTTTATCTTATCTTATCTTATCTTATCTTAAATCCTGCAACTATCCTTATTTCTCTTCCATATTTCCAGAAATTATTAACATTAAAAATAAAGAATAATTGCATTCATAGATTTCTGAGATATCAATCCAAGCAAGTAGGAGAAATTACTGAATTTCCACTTTTTCATTCAAAATATGTTTTACACCTATTTTTTGAAACAGCGTTGTATATTGTAAATATCATGTCGGTTCAATCTCAATTTGTCAGATCATTCGTTAACATTATTTTTGTTCACCAACAAATTTACTTAATCTAAATCACACTAAATTTACCAATAAATTCTCCGATGGAAAAGAATATTTAAATTACATGTCAAAAATGTCATATGCCATACATACATACGAATATGAATGTGTCATTTAAAAAAAAAAAAAAAATAACTTTATGTATGTGAAGTATTTACACACTTTTTATCCATTCAGTCCAACTCAATTTTGTTGCTCATAAAAACCAACAAAAACATCACTTTATTGTGACTTTTGTGACAACAATTTATGACTCGAATACATATAAAATTTCCCATTGCAAGTGTAAATCGTCTACCAGTAAAATGTCAAGAGAAAATCAACTCAACCCAGTGAACATCCCTTAGGCTATATGTCCATGACCAAGTGAAATTAATTACAATAAACAATAAAAGCAGATTTTGAAATAAGTCCCATAGTACCCGCAATATTTTCGCCTTCTTTAGATCTCCAACCCTATTTTCAGACAATGTAATAGAGAGTGGTGAAGCCTTTTGTATAATAATTGTCTATATCGTATACAATATACATATAGTACGTATATATGACGACCACCCCAAAACAAATATAATACATTATGCTTCAACACTTGGTGGTACTATTAGGGCATGTAAGGGGGCTATAAAGTGTTATTATGTAGGGCTTTTTCACCCTGGATGGGTGTATTAAATTACTTTATGATAGGGTAAGAGTTATTTTCAAAAAAAAACTCTGGGAGGGTTTAACACACACACACACACTCTTCTAGATGGGAGAAGAAACTTTTACTATAACTATGCACTTATCACTATAATAACTAGAAGTACTTTCAAAATCCTTTTTTTTTTGGGGTTTTTAGAACAATATGAGAAATTATGTTTTTGCTCTGTATTTTATTACACATCTGACATCATTATGCATTCATTGGAAAAGTCCGGATATTTCATTACCATTTAACTACATAGATTCAAGAGCAAACAAGAAACTTTTCAAATTATGTTTTATAAAGATTGTGGAACCATTTCTCTAACTCTTCAATTTAATTATGTGGAAAATTTACTCTTGATTTTGTGTAAATGTTAAAGTGCTGTATGGAAAAGTTTTTGAAAACTTTATAAGGTATACATATGTACCTAGGTACCTAACTAGTTTGCTGGTTGGTATAGTTTTTCCTTTCTAAATATTGTACAATTGTTGTTTTTAAATGGTGTTTTTTAACTTTTGGTAGTACTCGTATATTGTAGTAAATATCTGATATAAGTTTTCAACCCATTTTTAAGTAGACTTAATTTAAAAGTCTAATTTGTTTATCGCGTCGCATTGGGGTCACCAATTGTGTAGTTTTAACTTAAAATTTTAGAAAGAAAATTAAAAAATCGCACTTTAAATATATCTTAAGACAAAAAAAAAATCTGTTTTTTACTTGCAATTAATGTTGAATTTAGTTAAAAACAAATTTATATGACACTTAAGCAATCAATCAACAAATATGGTGACCATATGCAGGAATTAATAAATTATTCCATTTACATTATATTATAAAAATGAAATAATTGATCAATAATGTCGCCCCAATGTCTGCAAAAAAATTTAAAAAAATTTGTTCAACTATTATTAATTATTAATTGTTTTATTTGCAAAACAAAACCCATTGTATATGTGAATGAAAATATGTCGCATTGCATATTGCACAATTTAATTATTTACACAAACAAATCATAAAATATCATAGGCGAATTATGATACCTGGGTGCACTGTGTCTATATGCACTTTGAGATTCATATACATGCCTACCTACGTATGGATGCCATATATGTATGTGTATATATGTATGTAGTCGATTTATGTATGTTCAAAGGTAATAATTATGTAGAGAATTTTAATTTATTGGAATAGCACAAAGTGCTTTCGAATGAAATGTCACTGTTCATAGTAGGTTTGATTGTGACCATGGATTCAAAACACACCCATTGTGAATTTATTAAATTTTTTTTTTTTTTGTTGCTATAGTTAGAGTTTAAGCGACTATAGTCAGAAAATAGGTTAAAATGATTTTATTCTTTGCAAATACATTATTTACTACAAATTTCGCCCGGTCCCACGAAGTTCTGTCTTAGACAGGTTTTACTGTATTATTGTATTTAATCCACACTTTAATGGAACATTATGAATTTGTAGTTCAGTTTAACACCGTTATTGGACAATAATAATTTTTAAAATCTTTTTACACTTACGTCTGTTTAGTCCTGAACTAAAAAGCCACTCAATATATTGTCGATTTTTATTTTCAATTTCAATAAATTACACAACACGAAAATATAAATCATTTCATTTGATTAAACGACAAAATTACCAATAAATAAAATACGAAAAAGGTCCTCCATTATTGATACATTAATTTATTTTTAATTTTTAATTAAAATTTCATTTTTTAAATGAACATTTTTAAGTTGATGCCTGGCATATAAAATACATGATGGTACTATTGAATGATGCTTTATATGTGAATGGAAGCGTACAAAATGGGTCATCATCAACGTTGGTCGAGTGAGAGTATATGCGGTAACCAATCAGTTTAGTGTTATTTTAGCGAATTGGGTAAGTTAATCTTTGTTGTTTTAGTTAAGCATTGCGATTATTTAATGTTATTATTTAAAACCTATCAAATGTTTGTTTCGTTGTTATGTCATCCACAAGAAAATGTTTGGAAATTTATCAACGTCTAAACTTTTTTTTTTTAATTCATAAACACTGATTTTTTGTTTTAACTAATACACTACGGTCCCTAATCTACGGACCTAAAGATTTGAGACAAAAAATTCTTGTTTTGAGCATGCGCGTACAATTGTTATTTTTCAAAATGTCATATAACAAACCGCCTATATTAGCTTTCAAAAAATTCATTTTGTTAACAAAAAATTGTTAATTTTATGTTCCAGTATTTTTAAGTTTGACGTCTACTTTCACAGCAACGCCCCTGTTTGACTGGCACCCCTGTCATATTATTTCAACTATTGGAGAACTAACCACAATTTATTCATCTCTTACGACCGACATTACAGTCTAACGACAAGTGGTCTCAAAAAGAAAGTTCAATCTTAATGTAAAGATTAGTTTTGTTTCAGACAACTTAGAAATTGTTTTGTCCGAAAAGTCTCTGAACAGCATCCAACTCTACGGTTCTATATTTCACAATTCCATTATAAAGCAGAAGAACTAAGCTGAAATTGGTCTATTTGTGATTGAGGTTATGTTATATGTATATATTCGTATATAATGAACCTACTTATGTATGTATATCCAAACGAATTGTTGTTGGTTGCGTTTGTGCTGTGTGAGCTTTTTTGATAGTTTCACGTTATATGCATACCTAATATACAATATCGTTAGCATATTTGCACGTGCAAGGATATTCATATATATAGGAAAGATTTTGTATCCACTTTATTTATGTTAGAACAAGAATTTTGTGAAATATTGTTTTGGGATAGTTTGTAAGCAATTTTGTTCAGATTTGCATCTCGAATAATATGATTTGCATACTAATAACATGAGAATGGCCTTTCTCTGAACTATAATTTTGAATGATTTACTGTAAAGAGTTGATCGTTATATCCCATGTATGACATTTTTATGGCTTATTCTTATAAGTATGGATCATCATATAAAAATGTGTAGATTTTATACAATGAAACAAAATTAGCTTAGTAAAAGTCAACTTTGTTGATCTACATATTGCTGACACATAATTTAGAAATGATTTTTTATATTTTTCAAAACAAATTGTTCAGATGTAGATACTTACCAATTTACGGTTCCACGACAATTCTTAGTCACTCTTATTAAATAAAAAAAAAGAGATAAAGTCTGCCAAACTTTTGTGAATGTGTGAGTTCATACCAGAATGGAATAAGAATCTTCATATGAGAATTCGTTTTTTGTTGTTGAAGATCGGATTTCACAATATTTAGAAAATTTTCTGAGAGTTTCGCAACCAAAATAGGTTGGCTAACACTGATATAGAGAAAACAAGAGTCGGCAATAAAATTAAACTTTAAATTTTATTTAAAAAATAAACCAATACAACATTAAACTAAAGTTCCTAACAATGTACCGTCCTCACATAATAAATTCTGATCGGAAATCGAATCAAATTCTTTATATAATCCAGTCAGCAATTTTTTTGGTCCTACTTTAGCATTTTCAATACACGAGGCTGTATTTATATTTCTTTGGTCACAGTATAAATTGATTGACGATATTGTCGAGTCTTCCTTTTGAAAGTACGATGGTGCTTGACTTAGAATTAAGTGATCGGGAACGTAAATGGAATGTAATTGATCTATGGACGGTTGTAGTGGATTTGGACTGGATAGAAGATTATTACTAGATGATTGATCTATAGGTAAATTTTGTAAATTTTGGTTATGTAAAGCTGTACCCGAGACCATAGTCGTCGTCGTGCTATGTGTTTTAATATCTAAATTTTGACTATCTATTAATGTATTGGCATCTGGATGTGATGTACTTTTAATTTCCAATTCTTCAAGTTCTTTACTTAATCTATTTATCACTAGTGATTTTTCGGCAAGCATTTCACCGGAACTCTCAAGTTCATGTTGCATTCGTTGCATTTCGCTAGCCGTTTGTTCAATATTCAAATTGACACGTTGTATTGCTTGCTTTATCTGCGGTTCAGACATATCTGGTACATCGCATTGATATTTTCGTATTTTTGCACTAAGCCGCACCAGTAATTCTTCCTCACGTTGCAAATGTTTGTTAACAACTACCAATTTTTCTAATACAGCCACTTCACGTGATACATCATCATCATCATCATCGACAACATCTCCTTCATCAATTCCATCATCATTATTGAATTTCATTTTCACCGTAACAAATTCTTTGCTACATTCATGTTCCTTGAGCAATTTATATTCACGTTTTGAAATGACTGATTTTCTTTTTGGCTGAATTGGATTTGAATCGTTTCGATTGCCATCAAAGAAAGATATACCAATGTCATCATCATGCACCGGTGATATTCCCACTTCAGGCGTTGTTGTAGCATCTTCAGTATGAACACCACTGTCACTATTACCATTTGCAATTTCTTTGTCATCAACATCGTCTTGCTGATTCATTCCATTAAGATATGTTTCTAGTAAATAGTTTTTGCCATTTTCACTCTCTTTTATGCGGCATGTCTTTTTTTCGATGTTCATTATTTGTAGTTCTCGATCCCTGAAATGTTTTTTTTTTGTTTGTTTTTTTTTGTTCAGATTCAATTATAAAATACATTTGGTTTAGCTAAACTAAAATTACCTCAATTGGGTTAATTGCTGTTGTATGGTTTCGCCTTGTTCTAAAATTAATTGCATAAGCTTTTCGATTGTTGGTCGTTGCGATTTCGGATGAACGGTTCGGCCATGTGTTACCCAGGCGGTTGTCGTTTTCATTGAACGATTTCGTTTTCGTCGCATAATTGCACTATTTGGTCGTGCTAATAGACTTCTCACATCACTATTGTCCTCATCTCCATTCCAATATTGATAATTATCTGGCGTAAATTCAATACGACGTAAAGATAGCCTTACCTATAATTTTCAATTAATACAAAATTATTTTTGTTAATAAGAATTTTCATGCATTTTTATTTGAATTGATTTTCTTTTCTTGCTCCCGGTTTTTTTTTTTTTTATGTTGATGGGAATTTTCGTCACATTATCAATGAACTTATTGTTGCTCAGCAAAATTGGAAAACAACATTGAAAATATCGAATTTTGAATTGAGGAAAATTGAAATGAAAACTCTTTTAAATGTAATAGAATTTTATAATATTGAAATACTCATCTCTCTTTTCCTCTTTGTTCAAAGGGGTGTTTCGATGTCGATGGTTTCATGTACTTTTGCATTGTATCTATTTACATACATATGTATAGTATATACATATATGTATATTATATATCAACTATACAGCTCGTCTCATGCTATAATAATATGGTTGAAGCAATGAAATTTCATTGTCATATATTTTATGATTTTATTACATTATTTTGATTTTATTTTTATAAAGTTATTTTGACTGTGTGGTAAATTGAATTTTTAAATGTTACACACTGAGAAAGTAGATGACAATTCTAAAATTCTAATTTAGAATATGCAAGGAATTACCGACCAATAACTAGTTTGACTTGTTGTATTTTACCGTGAATATTAAAGGACGTTAAAAACTCCATACCCAAATTATAAAAGGGTATCTTTGATGGTATGGTACTGATATAAAAATGAGTAAAAGTATTTTTAAAAGATAGAATTAAAAAAAATTGATTCCATAGATTATGATCTTAATGTTCATAATCCATTTGATAGAAATGTGTAATTCCAAAACTTTGGCCGTAAAATAGAATTTTTTTATTTTATTCCACATAACTATTTCGTAGTAATCTATAACTAAAATAGTGTAAAACATAACATTTATAATTTAAGTAGCTTTAAAATCAGTGAAGACTCATTCTTAACATGTTGCCGCAAATGACGGCTATAACCGTCCAATTTTTGGCAATATGTAATTGACGGCTATAGCCGTTGGACGTTTTTCTGAAAAAACTGGCAAAATATGATAATTTTCACTTCTAAACATATAACTGACGCTCAATTTCCTATGGTAGTAAGAAACGATGTTCAAAAAAAAGTCACTAATTTAATGAATTTCTCGGATCAGATTTCAAAATAATAATAATTCACAGACAGAAAGAAGTGTTCTGATAATTATTAGCAAGGCAGAATAAGTTGCCCACTTAACAAAGAATTCAAATAAATACCAAGAAGAACTAAATTAACTCCTCGAATATTTTATTCTACATATTAAATTTATTAGCGTGTACAATCTACTTGAATGAAAAGATTTTCTAAGCAAATTACATTTTACTTATATATAATATATACAAATTGGTATTTGAATACATATTTGATATAAAGATTGTTGTGTGAATTCATGTGTGAACAATTTTCAAAGTCATTAAATTGCTGGGTATGATTTCAAACTCAAAACAGGTGAATTAATTTAATAATCTCTCAGCGATAATATTTAGATTAAATACCTTCAAATGACGCAAATTATATTTAAGTCGATTAAAAATTGTGTGACCTCATTATTGTAATGTCTCAGTTGGATAATTTTTCCAATATTATTGCATCTACCTACGTAACATACTTTTAGGTTTTGTACATTGAGATTAACTAATTATCTTTTAAAGACCTCAACTATTCATATTATAACTTTGATACGGAGTTTGTAACGCCCTTTAATATTTATCGTAGAACAATTTTTTAAAACCATTGTCTTTCTCGTAAGTCGAAATATCCATGTCCGTCCGTATATCCATCTGTCCATGATCAAGATTTCGGGTAAACGGCTGAAGCTAGAAAGCTTAAATTTTTTTGTTCATTATGTAGTCGTAGAGTAAGATCTTTATTGTTTTTGGAGCAAATCGGACTATGTATAGGGGAGACTGTGGTACAGTGTGAACCTAATTTTTATCATTTATAGTGGAAATGTAGAAAAAAATTAATATGACAATAACGAAAGCATGATCAACGAGCGAGGAAAGCAGTTCCTAGTGCGACCATCTAAGCAGGTAGACAGAGTGAGAAGAACAATTGTGGAAAGTGAGTGAGTGAGATGATGAAAAAAGAAGAGTGACTAGAGACAGGACACAACACTGATGCACAGTGTGTTCATATCTAGAAATGTCAAGAAAAGTGCATGTAAGTGAATGCCGGGAGCCTGGTGTTACTTCCAGTCTAGATCAGAGATGAGATTTTAAAATTGTCTCACAGACAAGACAGATAAGCTCTTGAGCCAACTTAAAGATAATAGGGATAATATAATATTGCTAGATAAAGTTGTATCCTTGTGTAAAGTTATTCGATAAATTAACTTTGTCTGGATCAATTAATTATTAACATTACGGATAACTTTATTGCTAAGATACTATGTATGTTATTTGTAGCTCAACTTATGAGATAAATTATCAATAACAAAAATTGTAGCTGTCTTAGAATAATTTAAATTATTTTTAGACAATTATGATAATTTATTTGCTGGAGGGTCTGCCCAAAGTTATGTGTTAGATTCTTCCATGGTGTATGTACATTGAAGTAAAATATTTTTGTAACTTTTTGTTTGTTTAAATTAGATGAAATTCCTTAAAAATTTCCAAATACGAAATGAAATATATCACGGTGCCGATTTACCTGCTATTTCTACAGTACCTAATGCTTTCAATTCTGAAATTCAAATCAGCTCGAGGGCTGTATTTTTATATGTGTTTTCTATGTTACGTTACAGAAACATACGACGAAAGAAAACCACTCAACTAATGCAAATACTGGCTGAAGAACAATTTTAAATATTCACTACTTGTTTCTTGTGGCTTAAAAAAAAAATCGTAAAGAAATTGAAGTAAATCAGTTAGAAAGAGAGAGTGTGTGCCTCTTTAATGATTTTGTTTGGTGATGCGATAAAGTAACGGCCGGATGGATACATGCCGAAGAACTTTTACGGCGAACGCCCCTGTTGCCTGCCCCAAACAGATTTTATACCACATAAATATTATGATGGAAAATTGTTTGTTGGAAAATGCCAGTTTTTAGTATATAATACACAAATATATGGATGATGGGGAATTTATCCAAACATTAAAATGAAACGGTAGGTATAATTACAATGCAATCATAATTCTAATTTCCCGTGGGATCAATTTAATTAAAATTGAGAATGGTAGCACCACATATCGCACCATAAATAAACCATCCCCAAAATAAAGTGTTTTCATTTCAATAACTTTTCCGAGTTTTATCCAGTTTTATCCACGTTCACCACCAAAAAAGCCCTAAGCTGGGTTATGTTGTTATATGTGTACCTACAACATACTTCTTTTAAGAATAAAAGTTTGACAAAAGGATTCCGCCTACATATACATTGGTTTAATCCAGTGGAGGGTTTTATTTTGTTTAGATTTAGATGGTAGGCTTCTTTTGAGTATTGTTTTAATTATTTATAATGATTCAAAAAATTAGCCATGTGCAGGACGATAGGTCCGCACCAAAAACGAGCTTCATCTTTTATGAAATGATTTATTTTTTTTTTTTCATAAATTGTTTGATCGCGCTTAATCGAAGGAAGATGTTGGAATTTAGACTGTCATATATACCAAGAGATGAGTACCTAAGTCCCTAACGAACATTTTATTACAAACCGAAGGTTAGAAAAACGATGCTGTATAAGTTTTCATTGGATAACCTCATTCTTATTTAAGTGGAAACTCGGCTTGCTATGGAAAATCTTCTTTCATTTCCAGTAAATGTTGGCTTTGTGGTTTGCAGAGCTTTTAAATAACAGAGTATGACTCTTTTCCCCGGACATTTCGAACTGATGATAACAGTCCAACTGGTTTGCTGGCATTGAGAACCGGTGAGCGGTCGAGATAGTTTTGTTGAAATTGAGATTTAAAATCGCTCAGCCCTTGTTGTGCAAAACAAGTTTAAATAATCGCTGAATAATAAACAATTATTCGGATAAAATTCAAATAGCACAAATTCCCAGCCATTTCGTTATTGCTGTATTTCCCCCATAATTTCCATTACCGACTGCTATTCTGATTGTTAATCGGAGCCAGACCTCATTATTCCTAATCAAAATCTCTAATTTGTTTAATTTACCTACATAAAGTGCAAATTGAAAATTTAGTCAATATCCATAAAATACTTTCACAGATTTAAAATGCAAAAAGGGCACTTGTTTAATCTATACTTTCTGTATATAGAATTAGACGGATATAAAGAGAGAGAGAAAAAAAACACATTACTAATGTCTACGTTCTACGAGTTGTTTATGGTCGACCATTTATGTATAAAACATGAAATCATGATGCAGTGACTTGCAGCACTTAGTCTAACAATATATTTATACATTATATGTAGATATATGTACATAGTAAACAAACAAATTTCGACTCACTCTCTCTCTCTCTCTCTCTCTCTTACTGTATTGTATAATATTAATTTGATTGCAAAACCTAATAATATCAACAAGCCCGCAGACACATTCTCTGTTCTCAATGAATTTGTAATGTCATGTACATATTTAAGTTGAATTATGCAATTTAGGTTAATAGAAACATCGTATTTAAGACACAATTTAACAATATATGTATATGAAATGGTACCAAACATGCAGAGTAGGAAGCCTTTATCTATAACTCTGTGCCGCTGTTTATTTATTTACTATACGATATGCCTATCTAAAGAGTCTTTTTAGAGACGTATTGCGATTCCCTTCGAACGTCACAAACATTATACCTACAAAGAGAGAAAGGGAGATAGAGAGAGTAGAGAATACCACAAATTTTGTATCTTTTGGTATGTTGTTAGATGCTACATACATATAAAGTCAGATATATTGTACAGAGTGGAACGTTTTAATGAAATTGAATTTGATGTAGACATGTAGTTAATATTTTATAATAAATGGATACATGGTTTCAAGTCAAAAGGTTATTCCTTGTAATTTTATCAAAAAAGTTTACAAATAATCCTTGGGTAACTTGATGAATACATAGAATAGATTTTTTTTTTTATATTTTATATACAAAGGCACCGCAAAGGTGTCGGAATTTAGTAGTAGAGGTTGTGTATCAAGACTACATTATTAACTATTCGAAAATTTTACTTATAAATGAAGTGTTTTTAAAAGATTTATAATCAGAATCTAATATTTTTAGGAATAAAATGCATGATGTGACACATCAAATTAATGGTATTTTAATATCGAAAATGATGGTATCATCAGTATCAAGATCAACTCAAAAGTCCTGGAATATTGATCCATTCAAGACATTATTTTTATTAATATGGACCGTGGTATACATGTATACATATACATCAAATGGAATGTATTTTTTTGAGGAATATAATGACATTACGAGTAACAAGATTGGATCGTGTTGTACATCAAATCACAGGTATGTTTTTAAACAATCAATGGTCTCAAGATCATTATAAAACTACGTGATTGGTTAAGTTAAAAAGTTAAAAATAAGAATATCTCTTATTTGATATTAGATAATGATAGATAATGCTTCACTAGTTATAACGATAAAAGTTTACGGCAACCATCTTCAGAATTTCTTCATTTTTGTCGGTAATCAATTTTTGAAAAGCAAAAAATTTACCGGTCGGGAATATGTTAAGAGATCGTCTACATTGACTACCTATTATGCTAAACTATGCTAAAAGTTTCTTCATTTCTAAATATTCCATCAAACTAATTCAAAACATTCTCATTAACTTTCAGAATTATTCATTAATCATACACTAAAATAATGATACAAGTCAAAGTATTAAATTCTCGTCCAATTAAGTCGTAATTCTTAAATTGTCTTACAGCTTTTCGAATTCGAATAACATTTCCAAAATTATAATGTCTACAATTGAAAATGTGGAAAATATAATTTTTAATTTTCTAACCAATTATTTTTGGTTTCGTGGTGTGGCAATGCCAAGTGTTTCAATTCTCATCGGAGCCATGTCACAGTAAAATATATACCAGAAAATGAAATTTAATTTCATCGCTCATCAAATATGTACCTATGTAACAAGAATCTAACACGAAACATATATTTTATTTTCGGTCCCACAAGAAAAGGAAAATAATGTACTTGAAACATACTCCTCCCCTCCCCCTCCCCCTTCCCCGTTCCCCCTTTCCCCAATACCTATACTCAGTGTGAAAATCAATTTAAATTCTTGAATAAAGTGGCAAAACATGACTTTAATCAACAGCAACAACAGTAAGTACATTTACACATTTAACTCTAATATACTTGAACATAGAAAATTAAATTAAAAGTCAAGAAAGAAAGAAAAGAAAAAAAAATTATTATTCTAAAATCTAAATTATCAAGAGCAGGCACCCATTACCTCTGACTGTGTTTCACCCCATGCCGTCCATATTTTTAATACTTTGGTGGCATTATTAAGTATTTGCTCTACGCGTCGCCATCGTTCCGTTATAACATATTGATTTGCCATTTCTGATCCGTCCACCATAATTCCCTCGTTTCTAAGCAACGCTTCCACTAATTGGCCACAGGTTGTATCCTTAGTCAAACACGAAATCCATCGTTGTTCACCTCTAACCCAAACCGGTATTTCATCCAAATCAGTGGACACCACCGAATCTTCGTCATCTTCATCTTCTGTCATTGATTTACTATTTTCATCCGTTTCGTTGGTATGTGGTGGATGACTGGATGTGGTGGATAGGTGACAATGACATCGTTGTTGCCTGTAAAATAAATAAGAGGGGAATTTTATACATACATACATTTATATATAGGAAGGAAATATTAGCTATGTTTTAATCTAATTTAAAATGTTGGAAAGAGAAAATTTACTTGTCACTTGTCACAAGATGCTTGATTTAATTAGTATTCAAAGCACGTGACTTTATGTGTGACGGTTGTTGTATAGATGTGTTATTTGTATGTGGATTGTGGAATATAGTTGTTGTTGTTGTTGGTGTTTGTTGTATTATTTTGTCGTTTCCATGAATTGAATAAAATAATTTAATAATTCAATGCTGACTGGTGCATAAATATGATCAAATGTATATGAAGAATTTAGATATTATGGACAATATATTTTCTGTTCTTATTTTTTTTGCCTTATATACACAGTGATTCATAGGTGTCATATAACATTTTGGATGAAATATTTATTTCTGTATGTTAATCGAATGTAATAACAATAAATTCCAAAGTGTAGATTACCCAAAAGAGTGGTTGCTGTACGTGAGGTTTATTTTTTGATGTATGTTTTGGATATTTCTTTGGTCACATGATTTGTTTTAGTAAAACGATCTACCGACAAGCAATTTTTGGGTTTTCACTAAGTCATCGAACAAATTTATTATTATTTGTTAGTTATTCTGATAATTTATTGATTTTATTTATTGATTTTTTATTTATGTTTATTCAAAATCTATGAAATCTCTCAAATATGAATTTATTTTCTCTCTTTTTAATTCGTTTTACTATTCGCTAAAGTTTAGTTCAGTAGAGTATACTGAGTTAGCCATTAGTTGTCTAGTGGTGGTATAGATTTATGCTAAAACAATCTGTGAATAGATTAACCATGCCAATGGATTTTCTCTAATATTCCATAGGCTTTCCAAAGGATTATTTCCTCTGATACATCTACTGAGATTTTCGCGAAAATTTGACAAATAACCATTGATATATGTCAATCATATCTTGAAAATTATTTATCATTGGTTAATGAAAATTAGAAACTGATAAAGTTTTCATAATTAAATTTACTTAAAACGCTTCAACAAATAATTGAGTGAAATTATTCTAATACTTATAATACTTATGAAATGATACTTATTTAAAATAAAGATCGATTTTTATTGCATTTAATGTGACCGGTCACATTTATATAGATACATTTATGCAGGTTGTTTCTGGCAAAAAACCATATTAATCCCATGCCATATGAAAATCTTTAAAAGAATTTGAGTGACCCTCAGGGGCACAACAATAAAACGATACATAGATTTATATGGTAATCGTGAAACAACAAAAAAAACAACAAAAATATGAAAAACATAATTGAAAATATACCGATTTTTAATTGGAGGATATTTTAAATCGAGGGCGTTTTCCCTACTAATTTAGATTTAACTAAAATTGTATTATAATGTTCCATTCATTTACATAATCGTTTTGACAAGGAAGTAACACTTGCAATAGCGAATAGCAAAAGAAAAAACGACAAAAAAACACCATTGCG
>JANSTT010018302.1:0-14178 GCA_026745375.1 Platyura marginata
CGGTGTTTTTTTATTCAGGCTAAATTAATTTTCTGCTAACACTAAAAAAGGTTCTATCAAGAGATAAAACCCCCTTTTTTGTTGGTGCCTTCAATTTCACCCAGGAAGGCAAATTTGAACATTCGACTCGAAAAATCGTATTTTTAAAATTTAGTGTTTTACTACTAAAATAAAAAACGTGTTTTTAAAAAAGGTTTAAATACAAAAATATCAATTAAAAAGATGGAGTATTCGTCTGAAATGTATCCCAGGGTAATAACAAATCCGAAAAGTATTGAACTTGCACATCACTTCAGTGTAAAAAGACAATACACACATTTTTGGTTTTTTTACAAAAAATCTCAACAATTAACTTTAAATTTGAGATAAAAGATGCATTCTTAATCTGCCCTTTATTCTTAAATAAATTAAAGAATATTTCTTCGTCAAAATGGAATTTTTTTCATATTGAACGTTTTATTTGTATTTGACAGCACAGTTTTCGAACATTTTGGAGATTTCGAATTTTGTCGGCCATATTGTAAGCTTGTCATTTCATTTTGTAAATGAAATGATAATTTGTCGTAATTACGTGAATTTGTGTGGACGAAGCAATATTTTGTGTACCCGATTTTAATATTTTTGAGCTAATAAATAGTTTTTAAATACCTGTGAGAAAATGCCTAGACGTGGGGGAAACAATGGAACACGTAATTGGAATCTTACGGAACACAGATACAATGGAAATCAATTTTCTGGTATGTAAAAAATTGCTATCAGTCTTACTTTCCAGGCCTCCATTTTATTTTTTTGTCTACAATTTTTTTCTTTTTAATTTTCAGAGCACGATGATCGTGATAATATTCATCCAATTAATAGTCGCAAAGATATTCGACGAAGAGTTAGTTTTAAGCCAGGCGGCGCACCACTTCGACATGGTGTTTTTAAAGGAAGAACTGCTGAATTGGCACTTCGAACAAGACTTGAAGAAGATGAGGATATGGAAGGATATGAAAGGGTATGAAACGAATTGAAATATAGATATTTTTTTTTTACTAATATATGTCGCAGATTCAAGGAAAGACTACTAAATTTCGTCGACGTGGATCGCCAATTCCACGTGGAGGACAAGGACCCAGGGGTCAAAAGAAACTGATTGCAGGAACAACTGGCTGGTTTCAAGTTACGGTATGTTACAGACAAAATAGTGATTTGTTCGCAAATCTCATTGTAAATAATATTAGATTCCTCATGGACAAAAATATGATCGAAACTTCATATTGAAAACTCTGCTCAATGTTGTATCACCCAGAGTTTTTATTCCACACTATTTTAAAACAGAAAGTACAAGTATATCGTTTTTCATTGACGATATTAAAATGGCAGAAGATTTATTAAATTCAGATCGAACCATTAGAATGCCGGACGGATTTATGATGATAATTAAAGTCCGAAATAATATACCACACGTCCACATAGATGATAATTTAAAGGAAAAAATGAAAAATGCTATGGTTAAACGTTATAATGCTACAACAAAAGCATTAGATTTGACCAAGTTTCATTCGGACGACGATCTAAGGGATATATTCTGTGCACTGTTTCGGCCAACAATAATGCTTGCCGCAATTGATGTAATTGCCGAAAATATTCCTGACTTGGAAGCATTAAATTTAGATGACAACAAAATTCATTTGCTGGATCATTTAAAATGTTTAGCTAATAAGTTACCGTCACTGAAAATTCTTCATATGGCAAACAATAAAGTGAGTTAATTGATTTTTGGTTAATTCTTTCATTCTGTTAATAATAAATTTTCATTTACTAGATTACATCAACCAACGCATTGGATGCATTAAAAGAATGTCAACTAGTAGATTTAGTACTACAGGGAAATCCACTAAAAAATCGAGTGGATGAAGCTGTTTATGTCAGGTATCATTATGTAAAAACATTTCTATGAATATTCTAGCAAACAAGGTTTGGGCATATGAATCATTAAGAGCTGTTAAGTTCATTTGGAATGACGCCGTGATAATATGGTGTAACAGAGGAAACTGTTAAAAAAATGGTCCGCTTCTTTGGGGGATTGTTTTGCTACATTTATGCTCTAGGTTTTTCAAATGTGAACTTATATTTTAAGAACGTGTTTTTTTTTTTAAATGGCTATTTTCATTTAATGTGTTATGGAATTTATATTTTTTAGCTCCCTTTGAGAACATATTTTGTAATTTTATCGAGAGAAAAATCAGGTAAAATTATTTACAATAGAAATACACATCAATTGAGATCAGTTTTGTTGTGGTATTGGTTGGTTAGTGTTTCTATGTAGTATTTTTTTCTCTTGAAGGTGTATGCTCTTTAAAGGGTTCACAGTGACACATTGACTAAGAATTAATATTTTTGCAATATTGCTAATTAAATTTAATCAAGCTTCTTTTAAGTAATTTTTTTTTATATAACGGACATTTTTTTTATGACATCATATTGATACGATAAAATTGGCCATTTAAAGAAATTGTGGATTATGTGGATTATTGATAAATACTTTCACCGAATAGAACATTTGTTAAACGACTTTTTTTTTTGTTGAAAAAATCGAAATATAAACAAATTATTAATTCAGAATATGTCTACTTAATATTATTATTTATACATTTTTCTACATTTTCACTGAATTATTAATTATTATTAGAATTAATAAGGTTTTCGAAATTTTCCAAGTATTAATTAAATAAATTGAATTTTACGTTTTTAGACCATTTATTGGCTTTTGCCTTAGAATGTGATGATATTTACCAATGAAACTAATCTGATGATTTGTTTAAAATATAGTTTTTAACATTATTTTCTCTAAAACGTTTTTTGTGTGAAAAGTAATTCGATTAGGACGACACAAACCAATAGAGTTTTTCTAAAAATTTAAAATATTTTACAGAA
Source organism: Platyura marginata (assembly GCA_026745375.1). Classification (NCBI taxonomy): domain Eukaryota; kingdom Metazoa; phylum Arthropoda; class Insecta; order Diptera; family Keroplatidae; genus Platyura; species Platyura marginata. Next base: position 2,920 of record JANSTT010018302.1, read on the forward strand.
AAAAGAAGCTCGATTAAAAATTTTTATATATTTTTTTGGGTGTTGCAATATTTTTGTTTAAATTAAAATAAAGCCACAATAAGTTTTTGATTTTCTGAATGTCTTTTGTTTGATTTTAAAACATAAATGTTTATTTGAACTGACAAGATATTGTTTTTGAATTTATTTTTTAACAAATAATAAACGTAATGTTAATTGTTTTAAATATCTAGATTTTTTTTAATTTTAATAAAAAACAAATTAAATAATAAGGAATTTAGTTGGGAATATACAATTTTTACAAATAAAAATATTTCATAAAATTAACATTACTGCTCTTATTACTTTAAATATTTTTTTGAAAAATTATTATATTCTTAGTGAGTAAAAGATAGGTAGTTGTATGTTAATGTGAATCAAATAAAAAAAAAAACAAAAAAAAAATCCATAAAGAAAAAAGGTAAAAAAAAGAAAACAAAAAAAAATAGAAAATTGAAACCAGAAAGAAAAATATAAAAAACGTTCAAAACAAAATTTATCAACTTGTAACTAACCAATCAAACACTATCAGCATATAGATTATTAATAAAATTCGTCTGTGTATTTTGCCATGGTCTTGTGACTTTTATCGATGCACAGATATTGTTGGGCTAAATTAGTTTTTTTTTTTTTTTTTTACTTATTGCAACCACGACGTACTCAGCACATTTCAGAAAGTTCTGAATTATGTATCCATTATAATACAGCAAATATGGATGTTTTATGATCAGACATAGTATATATATATGTATATGCAAGATGAGAATCTGTGCATCTACAAAAATAGTAAATTATCCAAAATATGTGGCTTAGCCCCAGATCATATATGATATATATATATATATGTGGAAAAGAGAATTTTATAAAAGGATTGGTGTGTGTGTGTGTATGTGTGTGTATAAATGTGGACAAATAATTTTGTTAAATGTTTATATGCTTGTTGCTTTTCTTGAATTTTTGTTGTAAATATTATGTTTTCAAAGATAAATTTTCTTTTTGCGTGAAAAAAAAAGAATGGAAAAAAAAAACAATAAAATAGAAAAAAAGAAAACCTACAAAATGAAAAAAAAAACAACCTATAAATAAAAATGATGTAAATCTATTTTTTACTCTATTATAACTTTTTGGAGCTGTCCAATATCTGCAGTTTATTGTAAAACAAAATTCATATTCAGAAAATCAAGCAAACGAAATATTTTTAGCTTTAGAATTGTTGGGCGTCCCCAACAAATATACAAAATGAAGCAATACTGCAAACATAATAGTTATAAATTTTAATAAGCAAAATGTCTGCTTACTATATTTGTAGTTAAAAATTACAAAAAAAAACAATTTTATGACCCTTCAACATATTATTCCACAGTGAAGTTCGTCGCAAATTTCCAAAACTAGAAAAATTGGTAAGTTTTGAATATTAAATAATGAAAAAGTACAATTAATTAAGATAAAACAATGATCCGTCGTCTATTAAGGATGGTGTGAATTTACCGCCTCAAATTGGATTTGATGTTAGCGACTCATCAAATGTTCCATCAACAAAAGCGTCATTTCTGTGTAATGCGGCTGGTACAGATATTGTTCGTCAATTTTTGGAACAATATTTTATAATATTTGATTCGGACAATCGACAACCGTTACTTGATGCTTATCACGAGCAAGCAATGTTTTCACTTACAGCTACATACAATTCACAACCAAATAATCGGTAAATTTTTGTGTATTCTAAATAGAAATTAAATGTTCTGAAATGATTTGTTTTCTATCTAGATTAACCTCATTTTTGCCACATAATCGAAATATAATGCGTGTACGAGATTTGGAGTCCCGTTGCAGACATTTAAAAAATGCCCGGCTACCGGTTGTTTCATTTTTATCAGAGTTACCAACCACACAGCATGATCCACAATCGTTTGCTGTTGATTTGACATTATTTACGGTAAGTTGTATTATTTGTAATGCCATGGATTTTCCTTTTTCATAACCATTCATTTGTAGATTTTCTTTTAAAATCCGTCCTATGCTTCTTCGTGAAATGTCCTCAGCCGTAGATCAAATAAATCCCCTAAATGTATTTTATTTATAATTTAATTTTTGAATTCTTTCATCGACCATTTTTGTACTGCTATTTGAGAGCCATTCGTCTTTCTCCAATTAAATAGTTTAATAATTAATTTTTTACAGCCTACACTTATTTTACTCACGGTAACTGGCATTTTCAAAGAAAAATCAAATGATTTAATACGATCATTCCAAAAAACATTGGTCATTGTTCCGTCCGGTAGTGGATTTTGTATAAAAAATGAAATGATGCACATTAACATTGCAACAATGGCTCAAATTAAAACGGCATTTAAACCAATACCAATACCATCAACGCCTCAACCAACTACAGCAACCAACATACCATCAACAGCATCAACATCGGTAATAAATTTTTAAAAAAAGTATTATAATGTACGGATATTTATATCATTAAAATTAAAAGGCACAAACACCTACACCCGATGATGCCACCAAATTACAGATGATCCAAATGATGGCCCAACATAGTAATATGAATTTAGAGTGGAGCAAAAAGTACGTTTAATTTAATAAATTGGTAAAAATGGAATATCATTTTTAAAAAAAAAAAAATTATTTGTCTACAGATGCCTTGAGGAAACAAATTGGAATTACGAACGGGCTGGTTTTGTTTTTACCGAATTACATAAACAAAATAAAATACCACAAGAAGCTTTTGTGAAATAATGATTGTGCTATTGAAATGATTTTGTGTGATTGTAAATATCTGCGGAGAATATTTGGAATTTATAAAAAACTATATAGATATGTATATATAAGAAAATTTATTTATTCTTATACTTGTTTTCTTTTCAATACATAATTTAAATTCACTAAACTATCCTTATGTTAAACAAGAATATTTTTAGCAATTACATGATTAATTTGAAAAAATGTCTTAATATTATCTTTGTTTAGTGAAAATTATTATAGATTTAAAGAAAAAAAAAATTAGCATAAAAAACATAAACATAAGAAATATTTTTTGATTACTTAGTTTTTTTTTTTTTTTTTAATTTTATAGAATATGGAATTATTTACCAGTAAGTAGATAATGTAAAGATAATTATTTAAAAAAAAATGTTTCTTGTTTCACAGGATTTAATATAAATCTTCTTGACATTAAATAGTTTGGTCGTTTAAAGATGTGGGATGTCGATGTTTTACCTTATAATTCAATATTTATACACATATTTCGTTTGAATTCTTAATATTGTGTTTAAAATTAACTACTAAACTTAGTTTTAGTAGTCAAATAAAATTATTGAAATCGTTATGATAAAATATAAAAATGAGGTAAAACAATGATATTAAGGAAAACAAAAAAAAAAAAGAAAAACAAAATCAATTATTTCTCATCATAAATTTAATTTCAAATCAATCCAGTGAAAAAATCATTTTTTATATCATTGACAATATTAATCATTTTGCTCCAAAGCGGGTTTTATGTTTAAAGGAAAATATCCACAATATTTTTTTTTTGTTAAATGTTACTACACAGTTATAATTCATATTGTTTTTTTTTGCACTTACTGAATTGTTTTTTTTTTCTTATTATTAAAAATTACAATTAATTCAAAGTGACAATTATTGATATTTGACTATATATTCTTTTGTTACATTGATGTAATATAAACTTGCTGTAAAATAAAATTTATACATATTGATGAAATGAAAATTGTGTTTTAATTTTTGAAGAAGAACTGATTAGACATTAGACTATTTACCACTTGGTGTAGTTCATTTTTCTGATTTGTTTATTTATTTTCCTATCTCGTACTATTTCTTTTATTTGGTGATGTTTGCTTTAAACTGGTAAGGTATAAATATTCTGTTTTGTCAATCTAATTGTATTGTATTAGCAACTCTATTTTATTATATCGGCTCCATTTTATTATAACATTAGAGTTACTTCGTACTATTTAACCAATTTAATTTTTTTTTTTGAATTTACAGCATCTTTTAGCAATCAAAGAAAGCAACTGAAACATAATTAATAATTGTTCCTGGAAATCCTTAGAATTATTCTATATACAAATCAAATGGTTCGGCGGTAAATAGTTTAAAGAGCTCGAGATCACTATTAGCGAAAGAATTCCAAGGCACTATATGTATGTACTACTGGAAATATTGTAACAATATTTGAATATTCTGGAATCTGGGAACAGTTTTTTTTGTCGAAATCATGCATAAGGACACGTATTAAAAAAATATTCATACAATCATTTGGTAATCAGGCAATATAAGTAAATTTTTAACACTAGTATTTTAGATAAAGGTGTTTTTTGTTTTAAATTTGTTTAACAACGAATCTGTACACACACGGTAAATTGTTTTATTAAATAATATTTCTTTAGAAAAAAAAACCAATTTGTTATAATCTCCATTTCTATAATGAGCCTCTCTGTACTCTATAAATATAAATAATGTATTTTAAGAAATTTCAACAGATATTAAAAGTGACGCAAATGATGAAAAGTCATAGGGCATTTGGGTAAATAATCTTCATTCGCTCTTAAATCAATTATTATCTGAAGTTACTGTAGCTCTCTAAAATAACTAACATAACTGTACATTATAGAATAATATTGACAAATATGTACCTATATAATGGAAAATTCGTTGAACAGGGGGTTATACTATAATTTTGCTAAAAAAAAAACAAAATATGGTTAGTACATTTAAAAATAGTAAAGAAGAAATAATTGGCTACGCTGATTATAATATACCCGTATGAGTACTAAAGTACTTGTTTATTGTCCATGTCTATTTTGTCTGTACAACAAATACACCCGTCCCTCGATTTGCACGATACTTGATTTACACGGTTTATATTTTATATTTTAAGCACTCATTGCACGATTTGTCTCGTTTTACACGGTTTCGATTTACACGGATTTGTCGTAGAACGTATCTATCGTACGAATAGGTGTTTATGTATATTGAGTAAATTGAATACAAATGATTAAAAGCCCAAGAAATGACATAAAATTGATCGAAGCGCCATAACGGTAGGTTGTAAAATTTTTAAGCCTATAAATGAAATTTTTATTTTTTTATTCTCTATTATTTTTGTTATGTTAATTTTTGTCGTAATCCAAATATTTTACGAGTAATGAATTAAAACCTTAAAAATTGCATCAAATTTATTACAGCGACATAACGGTGTGTCGTGATACTACAAGATAAAAACGTAAAAATGTCAGCTTTATATCTTATATTTCGACTTAGAATTACGATGAGTATTAAGGCATTAAGGGGCGTTACAACCTCCGCACCAAATTTATAATACCCTTTAATTAACATCATATGGGTATAAAATAAATATTTAGTTAATTAAACAATTAGTTTGATTGATTGATATGATGAATATGTCTGCCTCTTTATATTTTGTTATTATTAATTACGTAAATTTTAATTATTTTACGTTATCATTATACTCACTACCCAGTGCGTGAACCGTTCATGTACTCTACTAAAAAATTGAAAAGTTCGAGATTATTGTTCACATCGATAAATCGCTCTTTCTCTTTTTCTCTGCACTTAACCATTTAGCATTTGATCAACACTCTATTATAAATTACATTTAAAACAGTTGCATTTGATGTTGCGTGCGTGGTGTTTAATTTCGTTCGTTTAAGTTTAAAGGTTTTAAAAGATTTTCTTAATAAATAAAATTAAATTTATAATTTATAATTAAATGTAGTAATATTTTGTAAGTTTTCAAAGTTAATTGTGACCATTCCAAAACCATTTTAACTAAACAGTTATATAGTAAAATGTGCTAACTTTATAAAAAGAATAATTTTAATGTTCATTATAATACGTGCTAAAGTTACTGTAGTTATTTATGCTGTGTGATATTTAGGCTTGTTGTAAAATACAGAAAATATTTATCTGTGTTAATGGCTCAAAATGACTTATATGGCCATTATTTATCAGGTAAAATTGAATAAATTTATGATTTGATTTACATAAATAAACGTTTGTTATTGTAGGTTATGTATACTTACCTCTGTACCAATATTATATTTTAAATAATATTTGTTTGAAGCTAAGTAAATAGGCTGTACAAAACAATTTTTCTCCAATATTCATAATAAATTTTGTTTTATAACCATCAAACTCTACCTACCTACTATATACATATGTACCTAATACTTAAGTAAATAATCTAAAAAACTACTTTCGTTTGAAAACATGTATTTTGTATTATATAAAATCTATTCATATACATACTCGTAAGGACGCTTTTCAAAGAGCTCCTTAATATTCTCTAGGTGTATTTTAATATAATATTTATAAATTAATAAATATTATACAATATGTTGGAGGCGCGACGTTCCCAAATATTAAGATTAATCTTGAATGATATATCTCGATTCCAAAAAATTCTATACGGTTTAGTTTAGTTAGTGATATTTTAACCAGTGAACTGGAAATTATCTAGGAAATTGGATTTTTTACGCTTATTGAACTCGACGCCTCTATTTAATGTAAAATGACTGGTTTTTTTCGGAAAAGAAAAATACAGTGTGAATTAATTTTCGTAAAATAATTTTGATCTTTGGTAATCGGCCCCAATGTTAACTAAACTATTACAGTCTATATAAGTGTTGAGCTTCAATGATTATGCATTATTTTATAGACATCTAAAGCCTTTAGATTATTTTGAAAAAAAAATACGATTTTGACTAGTCCTTTAGGAAATCACAAAAATATTCCAAATTTCAAAAAGATATACAGTAAAACCTCGTTAATCCGGACTAATTGGGGCTCTAGGTTGTTTGGATTAATCAAGTTGGATTAAAACAAATTACCTAAAAAATAACTAAAAGTTAAAATAGTTAAAACAACTATCACTTAGCACCTATGTTAATAATGTGATAAATGTGTAGTTAGCACTTACAATTAAGCTTTTAACGATAAAGTTTTTTGCTTTTTATTTCTTTATTATTATTTTTTAAATACCTGTCCAGATTAAGCGAAGTTCGGATTAATAATTTTTTACTGTATATTTAAAACTTAGCATCGACCTTGAATTTCCAGCATTTTTACACATTTTGTACAACCGACTGCTTGAAGTAAATATTTTGGTCCTTCAAACAGCTGAACATTAAAACTTAATTTCTATAAATTCATTGAAGATCCAAACAAATATTGGTTCTAGGAGATATTCAAGGTTTACCTAAACTTTCTGTACATTAAATATTTGTAATCTAATATATCTTCAATTATGATGGTAAATCTAAGAGAATTGGAAAAATTTTTTTTTTTTGATTTGCACATTCTTCAATAATAGTAAAACTGATATTAATCATAATGTGTGATATAATTTTAAGAATATAAGAAATTCTTTTTTTGTTATTGAGATAATTCAAATCAAAATATTTTTATTTTTTTATTTTTACAGATGGTAATAGAACGTCACATGTAAATTACTCTCTAATGAGTTCATCGTAGAATCAACATACAACATTCATAAAAAATACTATCCATAAAACAGAACACATGTTTACAACACAAACACTAAAGCCAACTAATAAAAAATAAGACTAACGATAAAACATATGGAAAACTATAAGCATATGGTCCCAAAATTTATAGGAACAATGGGCGACAGAGACCTTAGTATGATACAACAAACGAGAACCAGAACCAGTGACGGAGTGACAGCGGTCACACACGTTTGTGTTAATCGCAACGATGGAACTGATATCGTTTTATCGCAACAGCGACAACGTAAAACTGTTGTTTACAATCGCAACGGGAATTTCAATGAGGAAAGTATTTCAGCATTTCCATGTGTAGAAAAATTAGTGAAAATGTACGCATCAATGATAAAGCACCAACAGCAGGAGCAACAGAGCCAAGACGAAATGCGCTCACTAACGTCATCTGGTCTGGTCGTCGATACTGGGACACAGAAAATAACTAACTATAGTGATGTTGATAATAGTTGTGCGCTGCACGAGGTCGATGGTGCAACAACAGTGACAAATGTTCATATAATAAATGATACGAACAACGATAATTCAAGGCATACAATCAAAGAGAGTGCAATGAGCTCAAAGTATTACAGTGCATCGAAAAGTGCAAAAAAAAATAGTTTAAGCATTGATAGTGAAAGATGTGATTTAAATTGTAGTCCTATGTCGGATGAGGGCTGTTTGACGAATGTCAGTCCATATTCTTCGTCAAGTGACGATGAAGATAATAAAGATTCATCAAAACATTCATCTCGTCTACGGATTCGGGATAAAGTAGCTCGTTCATCCAGTTCCGATTCAGCATTAGGTCTTGATGATGAAATTCAATTGGAACATACAATTCCATCTAGCAATGTAAGACGAATGACACTTACTGTGTCTGACATTCCATTACGTTCGGCATTGCTTCCATTAGCTTCGCCAATAAGTCTGCCAGAACCATCGACAATGAATGTTCCACATGCCGAAACAAATCCGGCCATCATTCCCAGTAAACTTATATTGGAAGCAAACATTGTCGAAATACCAACAGTTAGTCAATGTGACGATAAGTGTAGTGATACAGATCAATTGAAAATGCGTCGGGCGGCTTCTTTTAGTGATGAATTCGATCATCGGATTCGATATATGCGAACACCATCTGTGGTTGTATCTGATTATTCGGATGATACAATGTGCGGAGGCATTACGCTTGAAGAGATTGAATTTTTGCGTCGGCAACGTTTACGTCGTGGATCACTTCAAGAAACGGATCGATATGATTCGGAAATGAGTGCAGCCTCATCATGTAGTAATTTAAATTTTTGTGGATCGACAATTAGTGGTTTAGACAATTTTGATGATATGTTGAATTCGGCTGTCGAATTAGAAATGTCCGAACGGAAAATATCCGATTGTTCAACATGTTCAACAATTAGTGGCGACGAAGAAACGCTATCGGCCAGTCTTGCAAAGGCACTGGAAATTCAAAAGAAAAAGGTAGGCTAGTGCGAATAATATTGATTTAGATATTATATACATACATAGATACCCAGAGTATTATACATTATTTCCAATAAAATGGAATGTTATTTACATTTAGTATTATATTGGTATTTATACGTAATTTTACGTAATTAAAAGCTAATAAAGGTGTTGGGTAACTTTAAACATTTTTACCGTGCATGTAAGTATATGAGTAGTAGTTAAGTACTTATTTATAGTACTCGACTTGATTCTTGAATAAACACAATTGAAGCAAACATGAAAAATTGGGACACAATATTTTTGTAATTTTCATTGATAGTAACACATAACACTTAACTTATTATTTGATTACGTTTAGATTAGACATAACACATATTATTGAGTAACTTATCATGTTTAGAGTTCTGATAGCTGATACAAGATACAATACTATATAAATGTATGACAGTATGACGTACGTAGTAAAGCTAGAATATTATCATGTAGTTTATATTATTATGTAAATTATAAAAGAGTCAGTGAATTGTAAAATAAATATTGAAATAAATGAATTTTTTGTTATTTATTAAATGATCTTTAATTTTTCATGTTTGTGGTTGTTTTATTCTATCTAGGTTACCTGTTTGTTTCAATCCAAGGCTAAAAACATGTTTTCAATAATTTTTGTGTTTAAATTGCGAAAGAGGCTTGTGATAGAGCTGCTATCAGTATATTATAGTACAACACTTTAAGCTCGACTTTAATAAGGGCCACGGTCTTATGAACATATTTAATTAATGTGATACAGAACATTTATAATATAAATTATTATTGAATGATTGAAATAAATTACTTAGACAACAAAAAAAGTATTCGAAAATAAAAAATTTCAAAATTAGTTACATACAAAATTTTGCGCGTCTATCAATTCAAATCCTCCAACTTTAGAATAATTTTTTAAAAGTTTTTTTTGTTTTTGTCGATGTTTGTTCTGGAAGTAGAAGTTAGAATTCAACTTTACATAGTAGGTTCCGCTTCAGCAAGATTGGCTGACATATTTTTCAGCTGTTCGCGTTTATCAAAGAAATATCAAGTTACAAATAAATCAATAGACATCAAGTTCACTTCAATTATAGTGCACCAATGCAAATCATTTATACATATTTAGTCGACAATAAATTGAATTGTTGAATTTTTTATGTATGAAAACATTAAGATTTCTTATTGTATAAGATGTACCTCTTTAATTGCTAATTTCACAAATCTATATAGAGAAAAATGAAATTTACAATATATAGTTTAACAAAAATTAAGAAAAAACATCGTCAGAATGTAATAATATTTTTCAACAACAAAAATGTAAAATCGATGAGTCAAATGTTTAAAGTCAATTATCTTAAAATGACCTTTTTGAAATAGCCCGTTTTTGAACTGAGGGTGCAATATGCGTGAAGAGATTAATTTAATATTTAACAGCTCTAAATTCAACTGGCAATTCCAATTACAACACATTTCCATATTTTCCACATTCATAATTAATAAGTTTTCTATTGGACCAACGTCTTCTAAGAAGTTCTATAGTCAAACTCAAACGATATGATGTTGATAAACAATTTTTGTACAAAAAGATATTTATATTTACATATACAAAACCAAAAAACATTGAATATAGTTCGGAATTTGGATTTCTAAAGTAAATATCAAAAATGTGTAACCAAAAGCTTTTAAATAATATGATAAATTTCGGTATTGTCTATTTTTATATAGAGGATTATTTCAAAGATAACCAATTAATATAAATAATCTTTGTTGATAAAAACAAACACGTAGACAGTTTGCTAACAATAAAATTTAGTGTTAGTAGAGTACATAGCCAAATTTTCCAGAACGATTAAAATCGAGCGCAGTAAAATGTGTCTTTCGATTAGAGATTAGGTATACACAATTAAAATCACATTCTAACTTTTATCACATGCATAAAGTTTTTTTTTTGTTAATTTAATTTGCATATATACTATATTACATATACAACCTCAAAATTATACCTAATCTTAATTTATTATGATTTTTTTTTCTTACTTCAACACAATTTATATTTGATGAATTTTGAATAGACATTGACGTCATAGTATCGTCTCAAGTTGTGTGATACGCGATTATACTGCGGTCGGTAATGGAACAATATAATTTGATATCAAAGTTCAAACATAGAAATAAATCATTTTGTTGGATTTGTTTACATAAT